>APFE031073673.1:65566-120973 GCA_000404065.3 Pinus taeda | reverse complement strand
CCATGCGCTTTAAATAGAATTCATGGACCAATCGGGTGTCAAGCCACGGAGCAAGTGTCGGTAATACCGAGGAGAGAATGAACCGTCGGATCACTACATATCGTGACCGTCGGATTGTAAGTTACAAAATGTACAACGGTAAAGAAACACACTTTACCTAACTCTATACCTAACTCTATACTAGACCAAGTTGAACTTAATTATTCCTATGTGTCGGAATATCCTAACAGTTCTGACCTTGGCGTCTGCATCTGTTGATTTGCAACGAGATCATCTGACCTTGTATCAAAGTCATCGCCTGGTTCCAAGGTAGGTTTCCCTCCATCGTCTTCGCTTTTGTCTTCTTGTATTAGAGTATGGATAACTCCTAGGCTCTGAGGGATTTTCTCATTATGAGCGATTTGCATATTGAAATTGGAATTCTCGTTCATATTAGAAAGAAAAGAGATAAAACTTGGACTAATTTCTGCTTGATCAGATATAGGAGGCAGGGAAGGTTCAGCATAATCTAAAGATTCTTCATCTATGAGTTCAATTTCTGTATCGTATTTTAGACAATCAAAATGAAATCGCATATTAAAATCTCTAATAGATTCATCGTTTTCTCTGAGATGATCAATTTCATCGTATACTTGGTCATAGTCATAACAATCAAATTCAAGAATAAAAATCTTGGCGAATTGATCCCAGTTGTGGATCGATGCAACTGGGAGGTTTCTGCACCATTTTCTAGCTTCCGCCGTGAGTGTAAGAGTAAAAATCCTGCATAGAACACCTTCATCAATTCTTGGAATATCATAACTTGAAATTCTTTGAATAAATTGAAGGGCATGATTAAAAGCAGAAGAGTTATCCTTACCATTGAATTTTACCTGAGACAAGAGTCTTACCACTTCAAGTGGAGGAAGAGGTAGGAACATGGATGTAGCTCCAAATGGGAAGTCTGTGAGCAGCCATCCAAATTCAAATGTTACGATTTGAAGATCATTCCAACAGACACTATGTTCAGGCCCTCTTTCTAGTGCCAAATATGTTGAAGCCCCGAAAATCGGGTCGACAACAAGGGGATACCCACCTGGTCCGGACCTTGGTTAGCAGCTCCTTATCCGTTTGTAGGTCCGACTGGGGATAACGGGACCAGTTTCCCGATCTTGGGTGTGTGTGTGTGTATAGAGTTGAACTATGTTGATCTAAGAGTATCTTAAAGCTAATCTAATTTAGGTTCTTTAAACTAACTCTATGCTATTGTAATCTAGTGAGAAACAACATATCAAATCTATCTAACCTGGGATTGTATATCTTTCATTATGTGATCTAGAAAGATTTCGAATAATAACTGGTAATAAAGATCATTCAGCCATTATAAGAATAGAAATCATTGAAGATAAACCACTTTGCATAAGAAGTTAGGCAAAACAGTTGTGAACAACATATCGCATAATAAGCCATTCATATGTCACACATAAAAAATATGACTCCACCGTACAAAAGTGCCAAATGATAACCCATATATTCAGGCAGTAACATATAAACAACTGAAGCTGTAAATTACTTAAAGAGTATAAGCAGACATTGCCAAGAGATAAAAGTACCATTTATGACTAGTTCTACCCATAAGCCTCAAGCAAAACAATCTATTTTTACTTGTTCTAAAATCTACCAAGAGTACAGAAGTGCAACATCAGTAACAGATATCAAAATGCAAGTAAAGATAAATTTCGATCCATCTATTCATCAAAACCTCCTCTGAGGGTGTAGAAGTGCATGTTCTGAGGATAAGTTTTTGACAAATTCCGGACCCTTCTCTAAATGCATGAGACAAGGGTTAATACTACTTCCTAAATCTAATACATAGTGCTTTTTTACCAAAAATTGGTTGGATACGGTTCTTCAAGATGCCGTCCTTTTCTAATCTAACAAAAAGAAACAGCAACTACTAAAAATGAGTTATTTCGGATCTGGTCTTTGAAACTGCAAGTGTTAGCATGGATTTGAGAAGAGTCGATTGGGACTTCTGCGCTGGCTGGCTGCGAAAACGGAATCTATGAGAGCTGGCACTACTTTCTCTGCTGAGTTTGTGATGCATTTCACAGTCATCCATTGACTGTGTGGCTTGACTAAGTATGCCCAATAGCACTCCCAATTCAACCTGTTCAAAGCTTAGATCACCTTTCCCTTTTCCTGTGCTCTCTCTTTCCATTCTGCCTCTATTCGTGACTTGTTTGGTAGGTATCCCGGGGTGGTCTATGTGATTAAGTTGGCTCTGTGTAAATTTTCATTTACACAGTCTATAAGAACACTAGCCTGTGTCGCCGCTGCCTCTGCCGCCTGTTCTGCCTGCTTGATTTGATCGTCCCATTTGTTAAAGAGCAATTCTTTATGGCTTTCGTTTATTTTGGGTGCATTTGCTCTCTTCTCTTCTTCTCCATTCTACCAAGCTATATACTCTGTCACTCGTCTGTCAACCTGGTCGTAGTCACTTCGCAGGTTTGTCACTTGATTGGTGAGTTTGTCGCTCTGCTCGCAATAGTGACTCCACTGCGATATTTTTCATCCCAACTCTTCCTATTGCTACAGAAGTTGCTCATTTAAACTAGTAGACTCTGAAACGAATTCGGAAAGCTTGGGCTCGTCCTTATGTATTTCTTGTAAAGCTTGCAACTACTCTCCTTTTTCATCCAGGATTTTTTGATAGCTTATCTGCAGTTGCTGAAAATATTCTTGTAGTTTCTCGAGTTGTTTGGACGCTTCATTGTTGGCATTGGCCTGTTGCAGCTGTTGTTGCAGTAGCTGTATATGGTTTTCTTGCTCCCTCAATAGTTGCTGAACTTCAGACGCCTTGTCGATAGTCGCAGAAGCGTATGCTCCTGCAATTTGAGAAAGTTTCGTGAGATTTTCCGTCGGGTTGCTATTAGGGTCTTTCCATAAGACGTCTAAATGTTCGGCGTTCTGTGATGGCGTATTCTCCAGCTTTCTCTTCTTTCTTTGTCTCCTCACCACTGCTTTATTTTGAGGACTATAGAACACGTCCAGTGGGGGAATTTCCTCTACACTAAGTAGGAGTTTAGGAGGCGGAGCGATATGACTGTGTTCTGCTTCTGAGACACTACCGACCACGGTTGAAACCATTTCCTGTGTTACTTGCGCATTGCTTACAGGCGTTCTTGGGACTTGCCCTTCCAGGTTGATTAGCTCGTTGAAGTTTTCCCACTCTTTATCGAGCTCTGTCGTGACGAGCGACGATGTATTGACGGGAGGAAGGACATCTCTTGGTGAGGAAGCGATAACTTGCAGTTGTGACATGGCACTTGACTGGGCAGTATCCCTGGCTGCTTCTCCGACTTTCCCTTGGTCGCTTGCAGACTTTTTAGAGTGTTCGGGTGTTCCTTGAACAATGTCAGATTTGGATTTGGAAGAACTAGAGTTTCCGCTGAGGCTGACACTTGGAGTAGGCTCTCTGGCAAGCAGTTGCAGCTTTTCTAGAGGAATGCTAGCTAGCCTTCTTTCTCTGAATAACAAAAATCTTTCGAGGTCATCTGGGGACAACCTCGACTTAGCTTCTCGCAGGACTTCCTGGAATGAACTTTTATTTTGAAACAAGTCATCAAATAAATCTTTCTTTCTGGTGAACACTTTTATTCTGACACTTATAGTGAAATCACGGGCAACATTATTTAGGTCAAAAGGTCAAGCGGGGAAGTTAAATAATTGTAGGGACGTCACATTCCCTACTTTGGCAAAAGCATTTCCTACATCAAATAATGAGAAGGCCCCACAAGCTATAGGGAACTGAGGCCATATGGCCTTCTTCTTGTCTTTTAACTCTTTGGTTAGGCCGCCTTCCGAGCAAGTCTGATAGGCAATTTCCCTAGCCAAAAGCTTGTTGGGGACATATAGAGGTAGGACATGTGGAGGTATAGTGCTCCCAAACACTCTGATATAAGTGAACCATTCTTCCCCGAACCATCTTGCGACGGGGATGATGTCTATTTGTGCATCGGGTGAGCACCTCGGGGGTTCTTCACCATACATCATCCTATATAGGGGTAAAATGAGCCCATGGAAAATCTGATAGAAGTGAGGGGCAAACTGTGAATCCCATAATATTTTGTGGTAAACATGAATAGGTGACGGGTCTTGGGTAGTCCATTTCCAACCCATAGTTGGAAATTTAGATACATAGCAAATAGAATCCATAATGTAAGCAGACAGATAAAACGGAGGATAGACCCTTTGTGACAAGGATCTCTTAGAACGGTAATTCATGACAGCAGTGAACAAATTATCAGAACATATTTTGTCCCAATCCACGAGATCATCATTTGTGGCAGCTTCTCTGAGTGGTAGCCATTCATCTAAAAATTTATTTATGTTTGGCATCCCAAACAGGCTGCAGCGCATGGCTGCAACAAAACAATATGGAGAGGTGAGAGAACTTGTGCTATACTTACCATTTTTATCCTTTTTTAGCGGCTCCTCTCTTCTGGTCCATTCTTTAGTGGTTTCTGCCAGGTTTGGGTTCTCTGCTGCAAATTTCTGGACAAATTGCGTGTTGTAGGTCATCTGAGGCTCCAGAAGATGATACATAAGCTTTAAGTCTTGCGCGGCGAATGATCCTATGAGCCCATGCCCTGGAGCCTTGAATTGTCTGCCTTGTAACTCTGCATTGTCGAGTATCCATTTGATCATATCTCTATACGGTAATATCTTCGGTCTAGCTGCTATTCGATGGAGAAATGAACAAGCCAGCTCTTCTATGGATGCCTTGGAAGATTTTGGCGATCCCGCGGCGCTATCGGCCTTCATTACTCTGGGATTTTCCTCCTCCAGCAGCCTATACATTCCTTCCCAGGTTGAAATTCCTGCATCCCTGTTGCATGCAGTGTCTGTGTACAAGGGCGCCATCTCCTTTGCCTTGTCCTTTGCCTCGGAGCCTTGGGCATTATTCTTCTTTCCCATTTGCTTCTGCGTTCGGATTTTTGAATGTTCTTATCTCCTAGTTCCTGCAGATTACAAGCGAGGTGGAAATGACTGATTGAGAAAGGTGATGGGAGAGTTTTAAATGCAATCGATATACTAAATATGCCACCTTACGTCAAACAATTCTTCAGCAAAGCACGCGTCTTTATTTCATTAAATAACTGACAACTAACCCACTTACTATCATTAAAAGCGCATGATTTGAAGTCAGATTATGGTAAGTGATCTATCTTTGAATGACGTGCCCGAAAGATTTGTGATTAAATGATTCATGATTCGCTTTATGCTCTATCGAAGATCGTACCATCGCAAGGCGCGCTTATCGCAAATCGCCAGATCGCAGAATGTGTCATCGCGGCGATCGCAATATCGCAGGTCGCAACGTCGCGGGTCGCAGGAGTTTGATGTTTGCTAGGTATTACCATTTTATTTCTGCGATGTGCGGTCTTGCGATCGGCGTTATCGCAGATCGGGAGATTTTGAGGTTTTTCCTTATGGACACTACTTATTGCGACGCGACGTTAGGCTTAACGTTGGGGGGCCTTGCGCATTAATGCAATTTCTTAAAGACCTTTTCCCCATCGTAGACTTAGGTGAAAATATTTGAAAGACTGCTTTTAAGCCTGCAAAGGTATCTTTATTTTGAAGAAGGAAAATTTGATTTTTTTTCTCAAAATTAAACTAGGGGTCCCCTATTCATTTAGTATTTTGGGTAGATAGTTAAATGAAAAAAGGGGGGGTTGTTGCGGGCCAAAACACCTAGCTAACCCCATCCATAAATAGAAAGATAAACCAAGGTTAACATAAAAGAACTTGTATCCCCATAGATAGAGGTAAAAGAGCTTGTATCCCCATAGATAGAGGAAACCACCTATATAGTGAGGAATTAAGAACAAAAGTCCAACTAAATAGATAAGGCACCATACCAAAACATCTTGGGATGAGTATGAAAAGCTAGCACGCAAGCACTATGCATCAAACTTCCAAACCACCTCATGAATTCCACGAGGTGAAGCCAAACTATAGCTAATGATGTTGGGGACCCAAAATGGTTGTCAATTATTGTGCACTTCTCCTAATATTCCATCACCAAGACCATAGTACTAACATCATGAAAATTTTCTTTGTTGTATTTGTAAAAGAATTATTTTGAACGTTTAGAGAAATAACTCTTCCAGATCAATCACATGCATATTTTTCGGTGAACAGGTTTTGAACCCACTAATATGGTTCATTGCTAGGATAGAAATATGAAGACAATCTGATCTAAGAAGGTGTATAAATAGGGAGGAGCCTTGAGAATAAAATGAAAGGGTATAAGCCCCTATATGAAAAAAATAGACTATAAGATTTTCGAAGACCTAGCCGCCGCTCTGTAACTCCTCTGCGCCTGAAGCCATTGGCTCGGCCCTCTGGGTGCTTCAGTGGGCTCTGCTGACCTCCTATGGGAAGTGTTTCCTATTCCGGTCCTCCTGTGTGGCAACTTGATTGGGTGTCACAGCACATTGGGTTGGCGCGATGCATTGAGTTGGCCCCCCAGTGTTCGTTTTGGTTATGTGCGGCGCTTGGCCCCTGTGCGGTGCACTAGCCTTTCTGCGCGACACTTTAAGCATCTACTTCTAGTCTTGGATTTGCTGGGGCTCTTTATTCCTCACTTCTCATTCTCTTCTACGATGGCTTGAGGGGATCGGTCTTGACTGTGGTTGCTGTAATAATGGAGCTGCCCCCTCCGCCTCCCCCCTTTGATGTTGAAGCTTTTCTCAAACTCTTGGAATCCCTGCCGAAGAAGAAAGTTTCGAAGGCTGCGAAGTTCATGAAACGATTGGATGACATCCCTGAGATTTCGCTCACCCCTGAGGGTCCGATTCAGGTCAGCCTTTCTTTGGCTGAGAGAGCTTTGGTTGGACAGTTCATTGGCCTCCGACCCTCCCCCAAAACCACGGAGAGCTGGGTTGCTAGAAACTGGGCTCCACTGATTAAAAATGGTGTCACCTCATATTTTCTAGGGAAGGGATTCTTTATGTTTGAATTCTCTGAAAAGGATGATAAGGATCTGATATTTCGGAACGGTCCCTATTTCATGGTTCCTCGGGGGTTGTATCTCAACAAGTGGACGCCCGATTTTGACCCAGCAGTTGACGTTCCCACAGCCGTTCCTGTGTGGGTTAGGCTGCCGAATCTGCCAGTGCATTGTTGGAATTGGGAGTCCCTAAAGCATATTAGTAAAACCTTGGGCAAATTCATCGACTGAGCAAACAACAAAGACCAATACAACTGTGCTAGAATATGCGTTGAAGTTGACCTAGAGGTTGGTTTCCCTAAGGTAGTAAAGATCAGGGTTGGAAGTTGGACTCATGTTCAAAAGCTGGATTATGAGAAACTTCCGTTCAAGTGCAGGAAATGCCATGTCTATGGCTATTTTGCTCGAAGCTGTCCAAAGAATAGTGAAGTGGAGAAAGGCAAGGATGAAGGTTGGACTCAGGTTAAAAGATCCAAAAATGCCCATAAAGTCATTCGAACTGGTAATACAAAGGGAAATGGCCCTCAGGCAGCCCCTAGAAACCAAACCCCTATCATGGAAGAGCAAGGAAACAAATTTGCTCAGTTAAGCTCAGCAATAGAAGGCACCTAAGAACCAGAGATGTAGAAGGAAGGATTGACCCACAAGGAGTCCCCCTCGAGATCAAAGCATGTGGAAAGTAATGAAGACAGATCAAAAGACATCCTCATTGAAGAGACAGAGGAAGTGCAAGGTTCGGAGGAATCAGAAGAAGAAAGTGAAATAGGGGCTTCGCAAACCTCGGCTAGAAGATCATTGAGAGGCCGAAAATCTGCTCGGGAAAAAAGAGAGCAAGAGACTTACAAAGAAAAACTTCAAGGAAGTCAACCAACCCTCGAGAAACTCCTGGAAAATACCCCGAAGAAGAACAGAAATCAGTCCCAGAGCTCTAGGGGAGCTCACCATCCAAAAAGAAAGTGATGAAGATCATCTCCTGGAATTGTAGGGGTATGGGGAGCAGAATAAAAGAAGAATCCATAAGAAGTTTGATAAGATCATAATCTCCTGATCTACTCCTTATTCAGGAGAATAAAATGGAGGACTCTGCCTTCCTCCAGATCGGTAAGAAATTGTGGAAGAAAAGCGAAGGAAAAGCAGTCTTAGCTCGAGGTGCTTCAGGTAGACTGGGCACTATCTAGAATACTAACAAATTCATAAAGATAAAAGAAGTCAAAAACACCCATTGGTTGTTCACAAAGATACAACACGTAGAAATAGATATGACTCTCTCCCTCTTTAACGTGTATGCTCTTGTTAGCGCAGGAGAGAAAAAGCATTGCTGGGACTCCATTAGAAGTCTGGCAGATTTCTAAGATTTGGCTAATATAATAATAACAGGGGATCTAAATCTCACCTTATCATTATCAGTAAAACGTGGAGGAAGCATTGTTAGGGACTTGGCGTGGGAATGGGTTGAGGATTTGCTTCAAGACTGGGATATGATAGATATTAAGCCTACGTACGGGAAGTACACTTGGACAAACAAAAGAATCGGCCCGGGACATATCGCTGCAAGGTTAGACAGATTCCTTGTTCAAAGTTCTTTCCTTCTTCTTGGTCTAGAGTCTAGAATGCATATTCTCCCTTGTAGTGTTTTCGATCATCGCCCCATTAAACTTGACCTGCTAGCACATTTGGACCAAGGTCCCATTCCATTTAAATTCAACTCTCATTGGGTCAAGGAACAATCATTCTTGCCTCTGATAAAAGAAAGTTGGAAGCTCCCAGTCAAAGGCTCTTCCTTCTTTGTTTGGGAGGAGAAACTTAGGAGAGTTAAAGCTACTCTAAAAACCTGGGTAAAAACCTTACCAAATCTTGCTGTGGAAAGGAAAATGATTCAGGAACAACTTGAGATGCATCATCTAGTTTCGAAAAATGTTGAGATCACAAAATAAATACTTGACAAGGAGGCTAATCTTCAGCACATGCTCCTTAAGGCTAGCTTAGCAGAGGAAGAGTATTGGAGACTGAAATCCCACAGTCTCTGGCTCAAGGTGGGAGATAGAAACTCTTCCTTCTTCCATAACCAAGCTTAGGCCCGAAAATGCCTCAACTCCATCTCAGAAATTAAAGTGGATACCTCCACGCATAGAGAAATCTGAAGCATAGAGAAAATTGCCTTCACTGTTTTCAAAAACCTCTATAGTGAAGAATAGGCCTTGGGACATGTTTCTATCCTTGTGAATGAGGTGCCCTCCTTATTACCACCAGAAAGAATCAATTCCTGGAAGCTAAGATCTCTAACAATGAAATAAAAAACACCCTCTTCGCTATGGAACTGGATAAGGCCCCGGGTCTTGATGGTTTTACGGCCAGATTCCTGCAGTCCTGTTCACATATTGTGGAGAAAGACTTATGCAGAATGATTCGGAAATCTCAAGAGTGTCAGAAAATTGGGGGAAGCACTAATTGGGCCTTCTTGGCCCTCATTCCCAAGGAGAAAAGCGCCAACACCTTCAGTAGGTTTCGTCCTATCTCCCTTTGTAATATATGCTATAAGCTGATTACGAAAGTTATTGCCAACAGATTAAAAATCATTCTCCCAGACATCATTCCTACGAACTAGGGAGGTTTTATTAAGGGAAGACATATTGTGGATAACTTTATCCTGGTCCAAGAGGCGATTCACTCTAGTTTGGTTCGCAAAGAGAAAGGAATGGTTGTCAAGTTAGATCTTGAAAACGCCTTTAACAGAGTGAGACATAAATTTCTGATGGATGTCCTGCACAAATTTGGGTTTGGATCCAAATTTATCAACTGGATTAAGGCTTGTATCAGTGAGCCATGGATAGCCCCTCTGGTGAATGGGAGGGCCATTGATTTCTTCAAAGCTTCTCGTGGATTGAGGCAAGGGTGTCCTCTATCCCCTCTGCTCTTTGTCCTTCAAGCTTCTGTCCTCAGCTTCCTTTTGAACAAAAAGGAACAGGATCAAGAATTAATGGGCCTGAACATTGCAAGAGGGGTTAATAATATAAATCATGCGTTATTCGCGGATGGTTCCCTCTTGCTGGGTGCTTCCTCTGTGTCCTCAGCTAAAACATTTAAAGATGTGGTTGATGACTATTGTGAACACTTAGGAAGCAACCTCAATAAAGGTAAATGCCATATCCATTGCTGGAATACCTCTGCCATCACGCTGCAAACCATCTCCTGTTTCTTTGGTTTCGCGGCCTCTTCGTCATGGTATTCCTTCAAGTATTTGGGTCTCCCTATTTTCCAAAAACATGCTGTCAGCAGAGACTGGTTGCCCCTGTTGGAAAAGTTTGAATCTAAAATACACTCTTGGGGTTTTAATTGGCTTAATCTGGCAGGCAAGTCAATGCTTATAAAAGAAACCCTAAACAACCTTCCCATCTATCAGTTTGTTGTGATGCTAGCTCCAATTGGAATTATGAAGAAAATGGAGGATCATATAAGAAAATTCTTTTGGAAAGGCGAGAAAGAAAATGAAAAGAAAATCCCTTTAATAAGCTGGGCTAAAATCTCCATGCCCAGATTGGAAGGCAGATTGAATTTTAAGAATATTTGCATGCAGAACATTGCGTTGGGAGCAAAGCTGATCTGGAGGATACCTGCCCCAAATTCGAGGTGGGCTTAGCTCGCCTTGTGGAAAAAATTCTTTAGTGGGCAGAGAAAAAGGTGTCTAGACCATCCCATAGCAAACTCTGGCTCGCTAATTCAAAAGCTCTGTGCAAAATCTTCCTTCTTAATTAGCCAACATGCTCATTGGATCCCTGGTAATGGCAAGAAAATTAGAATATGGGAGGATCATGTAATGGGCTGCAATCCTTTGGATGATGATCGTTCCCTGACTTTGTTGAAAGACTGGATGTACAGAGAAGGTTACATTACTCTGTGGGATATTTCTAATTAGGAGAATGGAGACTCGCATAGCTGGATTAACATTGAGGTGCCCCAGATTCTGTCCAATGAGTTTGCAATCTTATTAGACTTCTTAAATGGCAAGGCTCCTTTGAACAACAGGAAATTGGATACCCGTGGCTGGGGTCTGATCCCTGAGCGTTATTCAGTCTCTCAGGGTTACAGGCAGATCTTATCACATCCCCACGTTCCTCCATATCCGAAACCATGGAAAGGGATTTGGTCCTAGTCTTCGCTTCCTAAAATTGACTACTTTGTCTGGCTCCTATGTCATTAGAGAATCTTGACTGATGATAGATTATAGAAAAGAGGCTATCTTGGCCTCTCTCATTGCTCGTTGTGTGGAGAAAACACAGAAACTACTGCACACCTGATGCTCAAATGTAAATTCGTGGCAGATCTTTGGAATGAGACCTTAGGCCCATGGAGTTTGGATTTCACCCTCCCCAATAGCATTCCCGATCTATTTTCGAACTGGTTGAGTTTGTATCCTGGAGGCTCTCCATAGAATGTATATATCAAAGCTGCCTGGTGCATTCTTCCTAAACTAATTTGTTGGCACACCTGGTTGGAAAGAAATCAGAGGACTTTCAGAGATAAGAAGAGAGACCACAAGATTGTCTGGGTTAAAATAAAAAACCAGTTAAAGGAATGTGTTGGAGATCAGCTGGACGGGGTAGGCCTGAGAGACCATGATGCTACTTGGAGCGATATCCTGGACCTCCGATTCATTGAAATTTCGAGGCCTCCCATTCCTCTCAAAGAAGGGCAAATTAGACTTAATGCTTCATATTTCTTGGCTCTTTGCACAAAGCAGGTGCATAACATTCTCTTCTTTGATGGGGCAGCTAAAGGTAATCCAGGCAGTTCCAGAGCTGGTGGAGTTGTTAAAAAAGCTGATGGCAGAACTGTTCTTAGATATGCCCGGGGAGTGGGCTTCAATACCAACATCCAAGTTGAAGCCCTGGCCCTTCTCCAAGGTCTGAAGCAACTTAAATCTATCGGTATCAATGATGCAATTGTGATGGGCGACTCCCAGTCTATCATAAAAATCATTGTGACAGCTCTTCCCCTTCAGATATAAGATTGTCCATATTGATCAACAGAATAAGAACCCTGTCAAATTCCTTTCAGAGCTTGAATTTCTATCATGTCAAGAGAGACAACAACAAAGATGCTGACGCTGAAGCTAATAAAGCTGTTCTCCTTCCTCTCGGAGTCATCCTCAGAGATGGAGAAGAAGGCTGGGATCCCATTCCTTAACTGTCTGGTGAATATGTTTTACTATCTTTTATTGGAGCAGTTTGTCTGCATTTTTAAAGTGCGAAAGATAGAGGCAGTTGCCCGAAAAATAGCTTGTAAAAATCTCTGGCGTAGCAAAGAAAAAGACACATCGGTCCTGGCCAAGGAATTTTCTGGACTTTGGTTAGCATTTTGTAATCAGTTTTGAGGCATTTTGGCCAGAAATTAATATATCACTCTATCCGTTTCTGTAAAAATAAAATAAAAAATGAAAGGGTCAAAAGTCAAATGAATTAACCATTAGAAGAAAAATAATGCAATAATAAAAATAAAAAGAAAAAGAGCACTAGGAGAACCATAAAAATCAAAATAAATAATATAATATGGTAATTGAAGGTAAATATGTTATTTACATATGTGTTATTTTCAAGGGTTTTATTTTTTATATTTTTTTTTGGCAAAACATAAGAATAAAACATCACTACACAAATATCTAAAAGTACCTCAAATTACATCAAATTTACATCAATAAAATGAAATCTACTAAAATTTCATTTAAAAAATGTAAATCTAAAAATTAAATAAAATTATCAATACAATTAATCATGACGAACGTGTCCCCTTTTAAAATTGGTCAGACTAGGCATTTTCTACCTTTTTCATCTCCATTTGACATTTGTCGGTGTACTATTTTGACATGGGTCAACATTAACTAAAGAAAAAAAAGATACACATCTTATTGTAAAATGGATCATTTTTCTAAATAAACATTGCTTATATATAAATGAATGTTATAAATGATAATGAGGAACTTATTAGAATTGGAATAATCTCAAATCCCTAGGAAATTTGTGGGTGGGGAACTAGGTGGCATGAATCTAATTTTTTAAATTTATTAAAATTAAAGGACCATTTTGCTAAATAATTTTTTCTTATATATAATGAATGTTATGAATAATAACAAGGAACTTATCGTCAAGGAACTTATTAGAATTGGAATAATCTCAAATCCCTAGGAAATTGGTGGGTCGAGAGCCAGGTGGGACGAATCTAATTTTTTAAATTTATTAAAAGTCAATGCAACCTAAAAAAAAATTAAGTCATTGATAAACATTTCACCACGTCATTGATGAAGGCATAAGTTTACATACAGAAATAAGCACATATGTATATATGCTTATGCAGAAAGAAGAATACATATACCCATTTGCATATATGAGCTAAATAACACATAATATTTGAATACCAATTAGCATACAAAGATACACATGTCAAGCTAAAAGTGAAACAAAAAAAAAACATAAGAAGAAATCAACGCCAAATTCATAAATGCAATAGTTATTTCTTCGTTTTAATATTGTGCTGACGAAGATCAAGGCACCCATCTTCATCACACATGTTCTCATAATGGGTCTCTTGGAAGTCCACATTGACCCATGATATTCAGAACTCATGGTATTCATGTGGACTATATCCTTTTTAAAGGGAAAATCAAACCAACTTAGATCCATCTTAACTCCGTGTCTACCAAGATTCCAAAGGGATCAAATCTCTTAATATGCAAACCTCATTTGTGGGTTCTTAAGATAAATCCCACACAAAATTGCTTTAACTAATTATGATAAAGTCCAACCTTAAATCGTGTTCAACCTGAGACATTATTGGGTATTTTTTGGTTTAGGAATGACCATCCTTGACATAAGGACTTCTTAACTAGGGTTAACTTACATTGTCACTCATTATTGTGGGACCTGCAAGAGTATTGCAAAGACAACCTTAATTACTTCTAGAAAGATGAGAAAGAAATACGGAAAATTTTAGCATTCACAAGGCTAAAGATAGCCTATGGGACCTTTTAGAGTGAAAAACTTGAAAACCGTATGCACTTCAGTTGATTTAATCCTATTCAAAATGCATCTATATTGGTTCTATATATGCATATAGCATGTGCAACTTTTCATTTTAAAAACTATATTTTTGAATGCATAAATGGATACAATTCCCTAAAGTTTACTTGAACACTTGGATTGTGTAAACTACACCACATAAAATTTCAATTCCAACAAATATTTGCTAAACAAAATTTAAATTCAAATTTAAATTTGGAATTAATGGCTCAAGGAAAGTGGCTCCAAATTAATTCAAATTTTTTAAAAGGAGATAGCTAGAATTCTGAAGCAAACCAACTTGTTTATGTTGATTGAAGAATATCATGGAATCTAAAGGTCACTCCAGTGAAAGATGGTATTTATTTAATCCCATTATCAACACACAATGACTTTAGTCATTTCCTCCGTGCAATTACATTTTTTGTGAGTCAGTGCCCACAAGGACCTATGGTAATCTTTCTCCTCATTACCTTACATTTTATAGCTTGGATTAATATGTATATAAGATTTTGAACCAGGTGGTTCGAAAAACATCTATGAGATAGACATCGACACAAGTGTGAGACTATTGCAAGCCTGAACACATTTCCTCCCCTCCATCCTCCACCTTTTAGGTTGTTATCTTTCCTTTGCTGCAACATTTTTGTAGTCACAACATAGACATGTTTAAATTATAATGATTTTCCAATAAACCATTATTAAAACATTCCCTATGATTCATTGATAAACACCATACAAAACATCTCAAACCTCACATCAATGTTTTTCTAGATATCCAATAATATTCGTTAGAGCCATATGACTTTTGTATGTTACAGTTCTTTATAATGATTTGGAGAGTTGCCTTGTAAAGAATACGCTATATCCACAATATATGGATGGTGTTGTAACTGCTGCCCACATTACCGCATTTAATGAAAAAACCTACTTTCAAACTACATTGTTGTTGTTTGATAACATAGACCACCGTAGTTGGGAAGGCACTGATCACATTTTTTTCCCCAAAGGAAAAATCATAATTGCCATTAATATTTGAAAATTACATGTTGTAGATTATTAAGGAAGCATATGCAATAGGTTGGGGCAACTCGCCCTTCAAAAATATAAGTACCAAAAACCCACATAGGGGGTGTTGATAATGATAGCATATTTACATGTCAAAATATAGACAACTTAGTGTTCAGTTAAGATATATACAAGATACAGATCAATAAAACCAACAAAAAAAATAGGCCCTTCAAGCCCCTATACTCTGATGTCATGGCCGGTGGTAGTACTCGTGATGCTCCCTATCCAACAATTCTTGTATTAGCCATGTACCTCGAGGCTTGACCTCAACCTCCTTGGAAAGCTGGTCGGAAACTTGATTGTGTTCCCTATAAATATGGTGACAAACAATGGTATCAAATTGGGCCTTTAAATGAAGTGCATCATCCAATATATGTCTCAGTGAGAATGCATGATAGGTAGATGTGTTGTTGAACCAATTTATAATGACCTTGGAGTCCCCAAAAATTTGCAGATGCCTACATTTTTTCTCTAATGAAAATTGAAGAAGATGTCTGAGGGTGATCAATTAGGCAAAATTATTTGTCCCATTGCCCAATCCCATTTGGATTTTGAAGAGGTGAGTGTTAGAAAGATATAAAATGGCTGCCCCCCCCCCCCCCCCCCCCACATCCCATATCTTGTGTAGAGCCATCAAAATATCCCAAGGAAGAATTTTATCAATAAATTCAGGGGTGATAGTATGTTGGATAACATGATTATCATTGTCTGGAAGTAAGGAGTAGATGGCCAGAACACGAGCAATTACAAGATTCCATAGCGGAGGTGTATTGATGAATATGAATTTATTCCTAGCAAGCCAGATAGCCCAACAGAATAGAATAGGAAGATTCTGAGCCTTAAGTGGCCTCACAAAAGACTACCAAGATTGTTGAGCCTCTTGGATAGAGTTTCCTTGCCAACAAGTAGGTAAGGGGAGAGAGGAAATGATGAGGCCCCATAAATCCTTAGTAATAAGACAGTGAAGAAAGATATGATCAATAGTTTATGAGCCTTGACGGCATAAAAAGCACCATGAAGGTCCATTAAAAGATGCTCTAGGTTAGTCCATCATGTATAATTGAAATATAATTTATCACTACTTTCCAAATCACCAAGATACATGTCCTATTCCATGAGGGTAACCGAATCCAGTCCAAGGTACAAAGGGGAAAAATATATTTATGAAATACAACCTCAGTCCACAAACTATGTGCAATTAGTATCTACCACACAATTTTGGTTTCCAGGGCTGTGGAGAAATGAACCAAATTTTTTAGTCCCCGCCCTCCCCATTTCTTTGGGAGGGAAATCAATTCCCATCAAACCCAGGCATATACTCGTCCACCCTGTCTTCCCTTACAAAGAAATCTGCAGTATAATTTTTGAATCCTCATCATAATTCCCCTAGGTATCCAGGCCATGGAAATATAGTAGACTAGGGTTTCCTCCAAAACATATTTAATAAGCACAAGGTGGCCGACCCTAGAATGGTATTTATGATGCCAGATATTGAGTCTATGCTCAATCTTTGTGACCAACTAGGTCCAATCTAAAATTCTATAATGTAAGGGCTTAAGTCTAAATCCGAGGTACTTGAGGCCATCATATAAAGATTGTTAGTTAAATGGAAATATGTGGAGAGAAAATTGGATCTCGTATGGAGAGAATCCAGAAGTTGTGATGGTGGATTTTCTATCAGTAGTCTCCATGCTTGTAGCTGTATTGAAAAGTAGCATAACTGAGTATACATCAATTAGATCCCCAATAATACCATTGAGAAATATAAGGACATTGTCTACAAATAATAAGTGTGTTAATGTGCAATTATTGGTAATCTTGATACCCTAAATGCATCCCAAGCAACACTCTTTTGTGATGAGGTGACTAAGGTCTTCCATAATAAGAAGAAATAGCAGAGGAGAGAGAGGACATCCTTGTCTGAGGCCCCTTTCAACATGAAAAAAGGAGATGCATAACCATTTATGAGTACACTAAAAGAAACCTTAGTGATACAACACATTATTGAGTTAATGAACTCCAGAGTAAATCCCAAATGTGTTAATAACATTCTTAGATATAGCCAGCTAGCAAGATCAAAAGCTTTGGTAAGATCAATCTTAAGAATCATACCTTTCAATATCTTTTTCTTGATGGAGTGAAGAACTTCTTGGGAAGTACCGATAAAATCATGTATCTGGCAATTATTGAGGAATGTGAACTGCTCAGGTGAAATATGAGCGAAGAGGATGGGGAAAAGACGATTGGCTATTATTTTGGCCATAATTCTGTAGATACAATTGTAGAGGGATATAGGCCGAAAGTCATTGAAGGTTTCTCGAAAATTTGTCTTCAGAATGAGAGAAATAAAGGTGGATTTGAATGCTTCATACATGTGCCCTGATGTGTGGAAATCCTCAATAATTCTAAGAAGGTCCTCCCCTAGAATGTCGAAGAAAGAAATATAGAACTCAATAGGCTAGCCATCTCGTCCTAGACTATTATCCTTCTTAAACCATTTAAGAGTGCTCTCTAGCTCCCCCCTCAAGATAGGCTTAAGTAGATCCTCAATGTCCTCCTGTTCCACATAGTGAGGAAATAAACCAGCCACTCTTATAACTTTAGCCAACGATGCTTTGCGGGGATCCCTGTATAGATTATTGAAGTGAGATGAGCCAAGAGAAGCTAATTGATGGAATGAATAGAGTCTATGACCATGATCATTAGTCACCTGCCAAATAGTATTTATAGCAAGATGGTCGTTGGTGAATTTATGATCAAATTTAGTATTATCATCACCCTCATTCAGCCAAATAGTCTTGCTTTGGAGTCTCCAAGATTCCTCCCTATCCTTCAAGATCCTATCCCATTCATATTCAAGGTGTATGAGATGAGACTTGGAGTCATTAGATAGATAGCCTATGTCGTGCTCATCCTCCAAGCTAGCAATCTCAGTGTCAATCGAGTGAAGAGAGTTATCATCAAGCAATATTTTAATATGGGCCCATTTCATGCAAATATGCCTGAGGTTAATGAGATTAAGTGAGAACCCCTATGAGATAGATCGGCCCATCCTGGGTTGATTATCCTTCCAAAAGTCATACAATGTGAAGATACTTAGAATCCTTCATCCAAGTTGCATTGAATTTGAATGGTTCTTTTGGTTTATGATCGAGGCCACAAACTTCAAGAAAAATGGGAGAGTGATCTGATAAACCCCACGATACAACTCACTGCTTGTAGCATGAATGTTACCTGAGAGTCTCTCTTTGATGAGAAAACGATCTAGTCTGTGAGCCAACATTGCTTCACCAGTCCTATGGTTCCTCTAAGTTGGTTGTAAATGAGTCATGAGTATATCAATGAACCCATGCTCCTCAAGGCGTGTTTCAATTGTATTAGGTAGGGAGTTAATCTAGGCATTGTATCCCCAAGATTCAACATGTCCAATTGAAAAATTAAGATCGCCTCCCAAAATGATGTTATCAGCTTGAAGGGGACTAGAACTGAGCAGATGGTCCGAGAAAATAACCCTATTGTGGCCTGAGCCATAAACATTGATTAGCCAAATGTCTAAATAGAGGTCAATAGAATATATTACCACTCTAATGTATCCATACCCACCATAGATATTGGATAACTTGACCAGTCTAGGATTATATACAAAGGCTATGCCCCCCGATCTCCCACACACATCGAGAGCTTAAAAATTCCATCCCAGAACCAGTGATTCAAGTGCAGGAATAATATGATCAATAAGCCTGAGTGTCTCTTGTAAAAAAATGATATCCACCCTCTCTGAATCTAAGAGTCTATGCAAGGCTAGTTTTTTAGCGGGACTAGCTAACCCTTGACAGTTAAGGGAGAGCCACTTCATGGTGGAGAAGACACCAGGTTATTTTGTGCTCTAAGAACCCAATCAATAACTAGTTGATGACCAAAAACCACATCAATACCAGCTTGTATAATGGCCTTCGAAATAGAGGATGAGCGAGGCTGAGGAGGCTTAGGAGGCGGTGGAAAGATAATGCCAATACAACAAGGGTCCTGAATCAGAGGGCGATTCAAGGAGCGAAGTTTGTAGGAATGGGAAGGGAGAGAGGAGTATGATGCCTCCGAGTGAGCGGCCATCGGGTTGAGCTTCGAGAAGGAGGGGGGGCACAAGAGAAAGTAGGGGAGGGTTGATTTAAGGGGTAGGTCAAGGGGGACAACAGATGAAAATGCAGAGCTACAATGAGATGCAGAGGAAGAAAAAATAGAAGAAGAAGAAGTAAGGGAATCGAAAAAGGAGAAAACATTGGAATTACCCAAAGGAAGTGCAACAAACCCTACTGTGCGAGCCCTGGTGAGAGGTAGCGAGGGAGGCCAGATTTGGGAGGTGTCACGCTTCTTCTCTCATTCCTTTGCAGAAGATGAGGGATCAGAACCTGAAGGAGTGCGATGAGCTTGTTCTTCTGGTTCAATATCATGTTCCATAGATGGATCTCAGCTGTGGTGGAGATCTTAACTAGGGGACATTCCTTAAAAAGACGTCCAACTTTATGGCAGTGTTTGCACTAGAAGGGTACCCCTTCAATGTCCAAAATCTGAATGCGAGTGAGGTGTTTCCAGTAGAGGGTAATTTTCTCCTCCAACCCTTCCCGCATTTCCAGGTGTACCAATATACGTGCCAGAGACATGTTGCCAGATGAAATATATGATTTTTCATGATCCAGATATGTGCCCAATGAATTTCCAATGTGCTTGAAGATGTCTTCAGACCATAAATGTAAAGGCAGGTCAGGAAGTCTCACCTAGAGGGAACACACTCCCAGTTTCTCCTGCTCTGGATCAACCAAAGGGCTCCATCTCTTTAGCAGCACTAGAGTGAGTTCGATGTGCCAGTACCTGGAGAGCACCCAATATGTATAGTTATCCCACTGAAAGCGAAGAGAAAATTAGCCTTGCACCAGAGTGGTAACAGTCGGTAGCTTAGATAGTATGTGCCCCCATATCTATGAGATCCAAAGTTGAAGCTTGGCAGATGAATAGGTACGCCCTCGTACACACCCAACCAAGACCCGATATGTTGTATCCATGACTTCCCCCATCTGGATACCTTCCCTGAAACAAAGAGATATATCTCGATTCTTTGCCTTAACACACCTTGATTTCTTCCCTTTCTTTGCTTGTGTGTTGTCTCGAGCTCCCAAGGAGGGTTCAGGAGGATGTTTCATCTTTTCCACCCAATTTTCGGAGTCTCCTTCCATTGGAAAAAGAGGAGTCCCTTCAAAAAACCCCGAGGAGGATGGGCCAGATAAAAAGGTATGTGGATGATCAGTGGATGGTTCGGAGGGTATATATGAAGGGTTAGGTGTCAGCACAGAGGAAGAGGGAAGGGAAGATATGCCGATAAGGGGAGAAATGGAGTAACCAGAAGGGTAAAACAGGGATGCAGGGTCAATGTATGAAGCCAAGAAGTGTAGGGATGTCGGAGAGGGAGGAGGGGTAACAGAATCCAAACAGGGGAGGGAGACATCAGGTAGTTGGTCCATTAGACATGAGGGGTTGGGGTCTATAGGAAGTGGTAAGGAGAACACTAAGGGAAAACAGTAAAGGAAAAAGACACATCCAATATCGGGGGTGGCGTGGTCATCCATATGGGGATTGATGTGAAGGGATCCTCTGAATAATCCACCAGATTCGTCTCCATGCTTCCGTTAGCCGACAAGCCATGAGGTAACTGCGCCAGCTGCTGGGTCAGTAAACAATGTTGAAGCAAATGCCCAAGGAGACTATGGAAGGGGCACCAGTATTGTCAGGTTGAAGGGGACCGGACGTGACCAAAGTAGACGGTATGCAGTGAAATCTAAAAGAAAACCCTAACCCGCCTCAATGTAGGTTCGAGCCTTGTGCAGATGCTTCATCACATTCAACCGGCCCTCCAACATTTGTGACCCCTTACTTTTCTTGTTTGTTTCTTTGATTTGATTTATTTTACTTAAAAAATGGATCTTAATTTATAACTACTTTTATATGTTTTCTCCTAGACATCCCAACATAGGGGTAATGTGTAGATGTAATGTAAGAAAGTTTGTAAACATTTTTACATATCCCATTAATATGTTGAATTTATATTAATATGTCGAATTTATAATATGTAAATTGGAAAACATTTACATGCCGGTTAAAATTAATATAGAACCGAAGGGAGATGTTGTGTTGTGAGTAAAAAGTTAAAAGTAATAAAAATAATAAAATTTAAATTTGTTACATTGTAATTTTTTTTTTATTAAATAAAATTATGAATAACTTTTAGATTAAAAAAATCATAATATATATATTACATTAGAATATATAAGTAGCAACAATAAGTTAAGAATGAGTTTACCTTATAAAATAGAATAATGATTATTTAACCATATTTAAATTTAATTAATAAGCACACAAACTTACAATCTAGAAATATGTTTAACCATGGATATTCACATCCCCTTTGCCATAGATATTATTAACTTGTAAATAGGTTGTGTTTATATACCATGGCTCATCAATACAACATGCCCAAAAACCATTTCTCATTTCACACTCAAAATATTTTATAAATTTTTATTTGAATTTAATTTTATAACATTTTATTAAATTAAAAACAACTATTAATTCTTTTAATTATTACTACACCCCTATCACAAAGTAGCTATAAATTAAGATCCATTTCACCATATAAATCAATATAATAATTTTGTACCATATTTAAAGTTCATTAATAAGCACAAAAAAACTTAATACTTACAATATAGCAAGATTTTTAATCATGGATATTATTAACCATACATACCATGGACCAATTATTGAAGTTTCTAAGTCTACCAGTGAGAAACCCTCCATGCACTTTACTGATTTATTCCTACCTACTTGTTCCATTACTTAACAAGTTATTTACAATGTAAATACTGAAAATAAACACTAGTGCACGCTCAACATATTACAAATCATCAACTGAAGGAAATAGAAACAAGCACACAAAATGACACCATTATTTTTGGACCAATGTCCCTGGAAAAACTCAATGCAGGAAAACCAATGCAAATATATGAGGTTTTTCTTATTAAGCAATTTCTGAGCATAATTTGGGTGCCAAATCCGGCTTACCCAACAGAGAATTCCCTTGGTAGTAGTACCTCTCAGTCTGAGACAAATATCTCGGCTGGAACCCCGGATAAATCCTCTGGCAGCTCCTCAACTCTAATCTACCATAGAAACCCCAGCGTGTTCCTTTCTAGACTACGTCAGCCTCTCTCTGCCCAATGTTAGCCCTCCGTCACCCTGACTAGGCCTGCATCAGCATCAAGAGGCCCTGCATTAGCCTTTTGTCCCTCTGCGTCAGCAACGCTGGCCTCTCTGAAGCACTTGCAGCTCCTCGTTGCCTCTGCGTGGCCCTACGTGAGCCTTGGCTACTACTGTGTCACTCTCTCTAGCTCTTGCGCTGATATCCCGATACTATCTCTGCCTCTCTATCTCTTTGTACTCACTGCCCCTCAGCTACAACTCCCATCACTGATTTAGTCTCTCTTAGCAAACCCCGCTTTAGAGAATAGAATGATTGATCATCTGGTGTGCTCTCTAAGTGACCCTCAAGCCTCCTCTTATAATTTTCTTGTTGACATATCAACGGATGAGATTAAGTCCCTAATCAACATATAAGATTAGATTTGGCTTGATCCATGTCTTTTGGACCATTCTAACACAGTTTTATATTAATCCACATTAATATTTTAATTTCCCTAAGTTTAGACTTAGGGACTCCATTAAAAATATTAATTATTTTAATATCTCCTAAACTGTTTAGAATCTGCCCAAACCCTTTCTCGGTATTGGAGATCTCGTGTGCCCTAACCTCTCCTCCAAATTTCATGGCTAGAGAACATCTGATGCTACCCCAAATCAACACTCCCTCTTAGCGAGGACCTTGCTCTAGCAATACTCCTCACTGAGTATTACTCTAATCATCGACATCGGTCCCTGTGTTGATGCTAGGCCTGCTACCCACCATCCTCCGCACTATTGTGTCTTGTACTACTACCCATGGTTCTTCCACTGCCACTACTGCATCTGTATGACATCTCCCTCTGCGTCTGTGCTATTGCTGGTCCTTTCTCCCAACACTGCATCTGCACTGCAACTCCTCTCATCATGTTGAATTGTGCTACCCACTGCTGTACTGCAACTCAGTTACTGAGAAGTAAGTAATTTATCTCCCAAATCTAACCTCTCTATTGGGCTAGAGACACCCGATGATGTTGAAGCTCCCTTTGCTGCTGAAAAGTGCTCCCTCTTTGACTTCTGCATTGCTACAACAACTCCCTACATCTCGCACCCTTGCACACTTCTTTGTGCCATCCTGCACTGGTGCAACACTCCTATGCCTCTCATACTGTTGCAGCTTGCTAGCCTCGTGTTGTCCTGGGAATGCTACACTATAGCTCTCTCTGCTGCTCCATCCGCATCCATCTCTACCCACATCAGCCAATCCTTCTACTCCTATTCAGGGCTCCTGTAGCAAGGTCTAATTCAAGAGTCTGGGTACCTTGAGGATCCTGCCCCTCATTACCTATATTCCTCCTGACTATAGCTCGATGTCTCCCCACTTTTTCTCAAGTGGTGTGCATTCACTCATGGAACAGTCATCATCTACCCCAACTTCCGTCTTTGCACCTCTTGGAGCTGCCTTAGTCTCAGAAGACTCTCTCTTACTCTTATTCCTTGGACACTAGGTCGCATAATGACCCATCTCCCCACAGTGGAAGCACTTGACCTTGGAGAGATCCTTTTTCTTCCACTTTTATTGCTCTCCCTCAGATGGTAGGGCAACATCTTCCTCCTCTTCCTTTTTGACTATGATCCCCTTATTGCTACTTCCCGCCTTTGATTACTGTCTGATCTCTTCTTGGTGAAGAGCCGCCCACATCTCATCTCAAGGTGGAAGTGTCCCTCTGCCTAGTATACTCTAGACAAATACCTCTCGGTCTTCTGAGATTGTATTCAGGGTTGTCCTCACCATCAATTCCTAATCTAGCATGGCTTCTATGGCAGTCAACTGATCTCAGATCTCATTCAGTCCTTCAAGGAAGGTGTTAATCGGTTCTCCCTTCTTCATCTAATATGACCTCAATTGATTTTCTAGTAACATTCTTCTCTACACAAAACTCTGCTGGTACAATTTCTTTAGGGCCTCCCACATCTCATTTGTCATTTCCTTCTCGGAAATGTGTGGTACTACATGGTCCTTGACCCCGTCAAGGATGATGCTCTTGGCCGTCGCCATTGCCTCCTCGTACTTGTCATTCTCAGTTGGGTTGACTGGGATAGCTATCGTCTTCAAGGCGAAGTGCTTGACATGATTTCTGTCAAGTATGGATAAGATTCTGGCCTTCCAGACTGTGAACTTTTACACTCCATCTTGTCTGTCTTGGTCTCTTACTCTGTGTAGTGCCATGATGCTCTTCTACTTCCCTCTTGGAAGTTCTCGATGTGACTCCCTCTGAGTCTTGATTTCCCTTCTAGAAATCCTTTTGCTGATGTCGAGATGCCCCCTACTCTGATCGTCTAGGCAACCATACCACTGATCCGGATTTCTCGGCTATAAACCCTCAGTAGAAACTCCATCCTCTTGGCCTTGCCCTGCCAGGCACTGTTCTGACTACAGTACCTCACCAGCTCCACTCTGCAAGTTTCCCACAACCTCCTAAACCCTAGCAACTTGAAGGTGAGAGCTCCTAAGCTCTGCGCAATCTTGGCACCAGTAACTCAACCTCCTTAGCCAACTACGTCAGCCCTCCTAGCTTCTGCGTGGCTCTATGTGAGTCTCCCTTTTCCTCTCTTAGCCTCTGTGTTGCCTCTTCTTGGCTCACCCTTGATGACGCAGGCTAGAAACAACTTTTTTCACTTGAGAGAACTATTTTTTGCTGCTATTGCTCCACTCGGCTGATGTTATCAGTTCTTTTGTGATCTGAAACCATGCTTTGATACCATGTTGAAGTTTCTAAGTCTACCAGTTATAAAACCTCCATGCACTTTACTGATTTATTCCTACCTACTTGTTCCATTACTTAACAAGTTGTTTACAATGTAAATATTGAAAATAAAAACTAGTACATGCTCAACATATTACAAATCATCATATGAAGGAAACATAAACAAGCACACAAAATGACACCGCTATTTTAGGACCAATGTCCCCGAAAAAACTTAATGCAGGAAAACCGGTGAATTATCTGAGGGTTTTCTTATTAAGCAATTTCTGAGTACAATCTGGGTTCCAAATCTGGCTTACCCAACATAAAATGCCCTTAGCAGTAGTACCTCTCAGTCTGAGACAAATGTCCCGGTTGAAACCCCAGATAAACCCTCCGGCAGCTCCTTAACTCCAATTTGCCCCAGAAACTCTAGTGTTTGCCTTTCTAGATTACGTCAGCCTCTCTCTGCCTAGCACTAGCCTTGCATCACCCTGAATGGGCCTGCGCCAACCTCAGGAGGCCCTGTGTCAACCTTTTGGCCCTCTCCGTCAGCAACGCTGGCCACTCTGAAGCATTGTGCAGCTCACGGCTGCCTCTGCATGAGCCCTGGCTGCTACTGCGTCACTCTATCTGGCTCCTGCACTAATCTCTGTTATGAAACCAACTCAAGAAAAGATAGATCAACGCCTTAGAATTCAGCCTCTTCGAGGGGGCAACCTCCTTTACATTACATAAATGAACAATTCTTCGATGATTCAAATGAAAAGGCCTCCTCTCTATATATAGGAGTCTAATGGGTCATAACATCATTAGAGCCTACATAACAATAATAATGTAAGGGCACAATAATAACAATAGTGGGCTTCTATGGGGCACAATAGTAACAATATGGGCACTACATGGGTACATCAATATAATAAGTGGGTTGTACTAATAACAATAAGGGGTTACACTAGTAGTATAGGGGCCTAACATTTGCAAACACTGGGAAATGGTCCTTGTCATGACCCTGACCCTTATATTTAACACACCATACCTCTTCGCACACTTCTGGTCGGGTTGTCCTATCCCATTTCAGACTCTCATCTCAATTCATAAGTTTTTCAACTGTGCATGGATTTTTTGAACTCCCAAGTTAGGATCCTGTATTGGGGTCTCATGCAGCCTCATCGCGACCTCCAAGGCCTCTACCTGAGTCGTTAACTTTTGTTGCGATAGTGAATTCCTCAAATGCGGCGTTAGTGATGCTATGAACCATTCATGGTTTTGTCCATCCATAAAAGTCATATTAGCTTCACGAATCATGTACTTCAATCTCTGATCCAATTCCCAATGGGTCTTGCCTGGTAACATTGTGATCTCTTTGAACCCAATGATCAACTGTGCCTCTGACTTCGGCCTGCTAAATTCTTTGTTCAGTGTAATTTGGATATTTGTGATCCCCGCATTCGGATTGTCATTAGAATACTTAATATACCAGTTCCATGCGTGATCCTGTAGAGCGCTGACGAGTGTCGCTTTATTTATATTGTCATCTGTAAATCCCTATGCTTCCCATACGCCTTTTATCACAAACCAAAACTAGTCTGGATCTTTATTTCCTACTCCCTTGAACACCAACAACTTTATCGCGCTTGCGATATTGACTCGCGATGGTGACAGAGGTGGTACGGTCGAAGATGGGGGTGAAGGTGGTGAAGCTAGTGGTGGTGTGGGTGAGGGTGGTATGTGCGGAATCCTATGTTTAATCAAATTGATCACACTCCTCAATGAGACCTTCGCGAGCTCTTCCTCGTCCCCTTACGGAGATGAAATCAAAGGGCTATTCTCTAGTCCCTTACTCCCTTCATTTATGTAGGTGTTTCCACTTCATGTAGCTTTAGACATCAACATAATTACATAACCCTTTTTTCACACAATAACATTTTAATCCAAGTATTCAGAGACTTTACATACTTACCTCACGATCGTTTGAGAAAGCATCACTATAGCTGACTGAAGTATCTACCGCGAACTCAGTAATGAATCCTCCTATAATCCAATCGAGCGAGTGATCAACAATGTGCGTGATCTTATCCTTCAATACTTCCAATCTACCTACCAACTCTGGGGTCCACACAATAGGATTTTCGAGTTTCCACCTTCCTTGGATATCTGCTAGCTTCACGATCCACTCATATAGCTTAGTAGAGAAAGATGCAAAGAAATTTTTTTGGATATTCGTGTATAGGTAGTAGTCTAGCCACTTTTCCTTTGATAGCCGCAGATTCTTGTTCTCCTACATTATGAACTAGTGAATTATCCTCTCCAACCAACCTTTAATTTCTTTCTTAGTTGGATTCCAATGATATGACATCAGACATCTCTATGCAGATTCCAGTCTTGGAAATGGAACCATTTGTTGGCTTGATGGGGCCTAACCCAGGTTTGGAGTTATTTAGCCAAACAAATCCCTGTACTACTGGCCCTCTCGACAACAGCCCGTGGAGCGCGGACTGAGGTCTCACCCGAAGCGGTACGAGGGGGTGCTGGAACCAAGTTTCCTCACCGTTGAGATGTTTGAGGGGTTGATTTAGTCCAACTATGACTACCTTTGCGTAGGTTACTTTGTGCACTTTCATGATCTACGAGGCCTTCACGCCTTGTTATATTCACCTTCGCGCAGCCCTAACCAGGGGCTGTGAAGCTTTCACGCTGCTAGAGTAGCGATCTGCACTATTCACTATGGTTCTTACTTATCTTCTTTTAACAATTAGTTATCTTTGCATAAACAGATACTTTATCTTATATTCAGTTATTCAACATATTCATATAAGTCCGTGCAACAAATAAAAAGTAAACTTGCAATTCATACCCAATATACTTCAATGCATAAAATAGAAAATGATACACAGAAATAATGTAAAACTTCTCTTTATTAATGCTTCAATCGGTTATAGACTCAACCTGCCCTGCGCATTCAGTTGCAAGGGTCTACTCACTCAGCTACAAACTACTAGGTCTCTGCACACTCAGTTGCGGAGACTTCTCCTACTCTACGACTCAAAGACTCGACTTTCCACTTGACTCAATGCTCCATCATTAGATCTTCTATCTTCTTCTACCTCTTCTATATTTACACTTAGAGCCTCACTCAATTTATAAAATCCCATGGTCTTCGGACCATGGGTAGAAATATCAAGCTGAAATTATATTTACAAAAGTAAGGGCAGACAACCCTATGACTCAACTACAACTTCACGCTCCGCGCCCACAAATCGTGGAGTATTTACATTGGACTTAGTCAAAACTTGGTCTTTAAGCCCCAAAACTTGGTCTTGGGGGTTTCCCACGCCCAACATTTTGTATTGTATATATTTTTATTAAGCAGGTGATACAAGTTTTGTTGGGCCTATGTGCTTGTGTTATGTGTTTTGAGGCCAAAGTGCCTGCAATGTTCAAGCCCATGAGCTTAATGATACGTTGTAAATAATTTCACAAGTAATAAATAAATACCACTACTATAGGCCAAGTTATACATGAGAAAATGGGGAGACAAAAATCCACAAAAAGAAGGTAAACAATGGGGGTTGGAACCCTATATTAAGTGTTCGCACCATGGCATTCCAAAAAGTTACTTAGGAACATAATACCTAGGTTAGGTAGATTAAGACAATTTGGATCTCCAAGTGGTAGGGAAGTTCAGTTTTCCAATTAACACTTGGAAGGTTTCACACATGCATACAAAAGATGTCATTACCTTCTCCTAGTGAGGGTAACCATGTCTCATTCATCTTGGATTGACTATGAGGGACAAAGGGAAATTTTTGAGTGTGAACCCTATAAATTTTAGTGGGGTTATTGGTCTGAGGAGGAAGGGTACACGTTACAGAAGTTATGGCTCGTGTTGTGAGATAAGACTATTGACTCGAAGATAAGATTCTAATTGAACATAATCTTCTGACCTCATAATTAGATGGGGAAAACATTTATAAAATGCCACATATAAATTTACCTACTCATTTGGGTAAGGTTGGACTTGGAAGGGAGTGTAGTGTGTAGAATTCCCTAGTATAAGGTTGTAGAAGTGCCTAGGATACTTCTATTGGCACTCTCGTAGCCCAAACGTTTTGAGACTTACTAACCAATTTTCACTTGTATTTGAATATGGGGTAAGTGGCACAACTTTATGGACTACAGGGGACTGAAAGGATCCATAGCAGCATAGCCTGATCAATTGCAATATCAATAGAAAGGTGCAATGTTTTGAGTGTGCAAGGTGGGGGATATGGGGCAATGGTGGGAGAGGATGTTGAAGTTGAAACTTAGCCCAATACTTGAAGAGAATTTATTGCATGATGTACTTTTCACTAGATGATCCTTTACCCTTGTGGAGTTATGTCCCTAGCTTTAAGATGACCCATTACAAAGAGTTCTAGATTAATTTGTTCTATGTTGGGAAGATCATATGAGGTCTAATAAATGTGACCTTAGCACTCTATTTGACGATAAAGTGAGCTTTTGGAGGATGAAGTGGCTTGACATGGCTATTTTGGTGATGGGGCACCTTCTTTGGATTGAGAGACATGACTTTTGGGATGATATACACCCCTTGAGTTAGTTTTTGCACCATTTCATGGAGATACGTGTCTTTTGATGGTGATGTCACCCTTGGAGACATATGTATTCACACATATAAGTTATTTGAAGTTATTTCTAATGCTTATTCTTCATATAGGCTATATTTCAGGATCATCTTGTTGACCTATCGAGCTTGTATCATGGATTTAGTACTTTTAGGGGAATTTAAGCAGAAATTTGAGTTAAATCACTTAGTTCTTCAACCACCTCAAACCCTAATTTGACATACTTTTATCTGGTGGATTTACATTGTGGGAGCCTTATGGGGAACTTTGCTAATGATATTTGGGTTACCTGATCCCTAATCCCTACCAAGGAAGCCTCCCTTATTTTGAAATGTGTCCATCAAAAAAGATATGGGAGCATTTTTGAAAGCGACATTGGTGATGCTCTTGAGTGTTGTACAATGTCTAGGTCATATAGTGAGGCTTTACACTAGGTTTCCAAATTTTGCTATAACATTTTTGGCACCATTGTTGGGGAAGAGTTGAGTCCTACTTGGGATCCAGATTCTATGATTTAACTTTTCCTTGAACATTATATCTCAAATCCTATATTAAATTCCTCATCTATTAACTCCACAATCTCATCCAAACTTGGGAAAGTATAGTCAAATACCCGATAAGCGATTGTTTAATGCTCCTAAAACCAATAAGGTAAAGACAACTCATAAATATCCTATAGTTATGTATATATTCAATAATCCTTCAGGATTAGCTCCAATGGACAAGGCATGGCTCACCAATTATTTTAAACCTTGAGATATGATGATTATTCTTGGATACCCTAACAAAATGGATGATAGAGTTGATGAATTGTTTCCTAAATGATCTAGAAATAATGTAATCATGTATGAAGAACATATATATAAATTTTATGCTCATATGTGTGGATTTAATTTTGAAGAATATGATGTTGTAATGAAACTCTTTTCCCTTTCCTTTAAAGGGTTTTCTCAATCTTTGTTCAAAGACTTGTTTAGAAAGGGCATCAAAAATTCAGATGAATTTCATCATGTTTTCCACAAAAGGTGGGAAACTAGGAAAGATGGAAAGTTATTGATTTCCCAAATTCATCAGATAAAGAAGAAAGAGGTTGAAAATGTTCAACAATTCAACCAAATATTTGATAATGTGGTCAAAATTATTTTTGAAAACATTAATCCCCTACAAGTTTCTATATCATTACAATACACTAACGCTTTTGAGGGAAAATTTGGTCTTATTCTAAGGGATAAAAGTCCTATAATTCTTTCTAGGCTAGAGACTATGTTTTCAATATTGAAGAGAACCTTATAGCTTTAAAGGTTGATATTTTCTCCAACCCTAGAGAAAAAGTTGAGATTACGTCTAGATCTATCAATCGTATTGACCCCACCAAAAGTGAGTTTTTCTATTTTTCCCAAAATTTTGATAAAATAACCGTTGAAATTATTTAAGGGAAACTTGTTAAGGTGAATAGATTGAGCATTCTATAGAAAGATAAGGAACCATGTTCTAATTATCCTTCTAGACCTCAAATCAACAACAAGGTTCCACCGAGGAACCATGAACAAAATAATAGACCTGCTCCTAAGAAAAGTGTTCATAACTGTGGTGAAGAAAAATTATGAGTGCGGACACAAACAATTCCTCTAGCCTGATAATGGGTCTAGCCACAACTAATACATTCTATGGATGATTTCCTTAGGTTAGAACCAATTAAGAGGGCCTAATTCCTGGTAATCTTATCCCATTTGGTGATGACCTTTCTTGCTTGCTCCAACTATCTCTCGTTTCCTTCTTTGAACACCTAAAACAAGTAAACAATAGCAAACAACAACTGTGATAATAGACAGATTGTAATTCAACCCACTTAACAAGTGAAGAAAAATTAAGCCATGAACATGTAAGATGACACATCATGTAGGAAAGCAATCGATATTTGCATATATATTGAATCAAGAAGAGATTACAACCATTGCCTTGACGTTGCCATTCTCCTCCAACAAAACCAGGCTCCCACACTTCCGTTAGCATTCCATGATGGTCTCAACAATGAAAGTTTTAAGGATCTTCCATTTAGGCTTCACACTAAACCAAATTCACACTTCTCTCTCTCACAACTAGAGAGCTAGAACTATGAATAGCTTGCTACTTACTCCAAACTTAATTAGCACTAGCACACCAATATTAAAACTACAACACTAACACTAGCTTGTGCTTGGGAAAAATGGAGGTTTATATAGCATTAATGGATGGGAGATGGTTCCTCTTATCATGGGAGAAGGCATTATTTCTTGAGGTAGTTCCATCCTTATAGGGGAAAGGAGCCCAAACTGACATCCTCAACCTCATCCGAACCAAACTATTTACCAGACTTTCGTTACGAAGCTTCTAGAGTTGGAAGCTTTGGCTCCTTATTTAAAAAACTTTCCATAAGAGGACTAGCATGACTGGAACAAAGATGACTCGCTCTGATCAGCACTAGGGATAGTGTTTATCCTTTCATATCAGTGTGAGGAGAACAAAGGTCATTAGCGCTAGTCTTGTAAACTGGGAAAAATAGAAGATTTTGGGGAAATGGTGCAAGAGGGAATTGTTCAGCTCATGAAGAGGGACACAATGGGAGTTTTTTCGTGAAGGGAAAGCATGTAGGGTTCACTGTAGAGGTCTTCCAAGATCAAGGAATGGGGAGTACAGGGTTAGTGACAAAATGTTGTGTACAGATGCCCCCTAAAGCGTGAAGGTCAAACTAGAGTGAGGGATGAAATGCTTTATGAATCAATGCGAGGAACCGGAGTCTGTCATAAAAAAAAATGCAAGCAAGTACAAATACATATACATAATTAAAAAGTCTATCGAATGATACATGAATCGTGGTATGGACGTAACCACCCAGAGAATGATCATGTAAATGGTTCCAAGTATGGGCGCAACCATCCTATAAAGAGGATCATATTGAAACCAAGGTATGGTCGTAGCCATCCAGAAATAAGAAGGATCACAGATGATAACTCATGGTATGGTCACATCCATCCATCTGAGATAGACATGTATATCAACATTATCATGTCACACTGCTTCACAACCTAGACTTTTGTAATATGTGCCCAGGGTCTTGCATTCCAATACGACCCAAGTGAAGTACAAATTCTAACATGTGAACAGATGTGTCGATGTCGAACATGCTAGAAATTCGCTTGATTTCCAGTCAATGATGTAAAATGTTAACAAGTGCCAGAGAAACCAACAATAATGACAATGGTCCTCAAGGTACTATTAGCACAATTCATGGAATGTGAATAGAGGAACTGAAGTTGAACACCCATGAAATCACTCGATCGAAAGCCAATGATGTAAACTTATCATTGAATGTGAAGAACTTGCCATAAGGGTATGCAAGCTCTAAGGTACTAGAAGGGTTTCTTTCGATCAACTTCCTAGATAATGAGTTGAATTTGGTAGGAAGCGATCATGTTGAAGGAGGGCCATAATGTATCCCAAATCATCGACATGAGACAAAATGATGCAAAATGATTTTGGATGATACAGAGAATCGGAGGTAAGTGTAACTGCAGAAGGACAACTCTTGAACATATCGGTGACACAGCTAGAAGTTTGGCAGCTTTTGGATCCATAGGATCGATGGTCATGATGACGTGGTAGATATCAAATGAAAGGAAAAAATGAACGACCTAACCTAGGAAGGTCAATGATACAAAGCAGGATATCCCAACCTGACATGAAGCAAAAAGTGTCATGTTCAAGAGTGAGCTACTGACACAACTAATTAGATTTCCAAATTTCCCCCCACCATTTCTATCAAGTACCCGAATTATTTTTTAATCACAAGCTTGAAGGGGATAACATATTCTTGCACTATAAGTTCATCCTTCAGATGAATATGGCCTAGTAAGTTTAGTGATCCCTAGGAAGGAGAAGATCATGTTTTTCATGGTGACGAATCCATGTCATTTAATATTTTAACGAGTCCGACAAAGGTGTAACTCGGTATCTTTTTCATGTTTTGAAAAAGAAATGGGAAAGAAAAACTCCACATGGTCCATTTTCATACATTTGTGTCTCTTGAGCCCGAAAAGGTAGACAACGATACTCAAGAGAATTGCTTGACCATGTCAATCAAGGAGTACCTTTTTCATAAATAGTGTGTCCCAACCCGAGAAAAGGGTAAAATTATACTAGGTGCACGATGTTTCGCATCCGTTAACAAGTTAGAAACGACAAGGGCTCGACTATCTTTTTGCTTTTAAAGGGTCGGAAAAGAGCTTGAAAGTAGACCCCCTAGTTTATTCTGTTTTACGAGTAAAAAGGGAAAAAATACTCAATAATATTTTCATATGAGTTTTATGAGTCGATAAAAGAGTTGAAACATGACTCGACATCATCGTCGACCATCCATCACTTGTTGTTGCGCAAAAAGGTAAATTGCATTATCCAATCCTTGAGGAAAAATAGGTCAAAATATTTACAAAGCCTAATATTTCATGAAAAACTGAATAAAAGGGAGGAAAAGTAAATATTTTTTTACCATTTACTATTTTACCTTGCTGTGAAAGACTTTTTACTCACTTTTTCCCTAATTGTTCTAAAGCAAATTGTGGGAGATCCAGGAGGTCATTTGCTGAGCCGCCAGTTATAGGTAAGAGCCAAATCCCTAAGGTTCATTTTCATACCACATTTTCAATGAGTTGTGGAAAGGAGTGTGCATTGGAGACGGAGACAAAGAGCTACAACAGCCTACCTCAGACAAAGAGTTTGTCATTTGGGAAAATAAGAAAAGCAAAGCCTATGCATTAATTGAAACATCTGTAAGTGAAGAGGTGAGTCGCCATATTTCGCCATTTTCAACTGCTTTCGAAGCCTTGTAAAAGTTGAAAGAAATCTATGACTCACATTCTGTACTTGAAGTTGTTCAACTCATGATTAAACTCTTCACTCTTGAATTACAAAATAATGTTCCTCTTGCTCTTGCATCCGAAGTAAATTCTATAATGCATGATATCAAAGCTACTAAGGTTGAATTGGGTATTCCTCTTATCACTTTTCTCAAGGCACTTTATCCTACTTACTCAATTATCTTGATTCATTGCAAGCAAATGGAAATCTCAAAGATATTACCTTTGACTCTCTTGTGAAAAAAATTGCTGAAAGAGAAAAAGCTTTTGGAAAGAAGACAACCCCTAAATCTTCTAAAGAGGCTGTGTGCCTTGCTCATAAAGAAAATAATCTTGCCCAAGATTCTTCCAGAGGAAGAGGTGGTCAAAGAGGAAGAGGAAGATATTTCAAAGGCAGGGGGGGCAGACACTCTCAAGGAGAAAAGTCAAATTTTCACTACATACGCTACAAAATAAATGGATCACATGATGCCTCTACATGCAGGTTACTGTGGGACAAAATTGAGTAGCAAAGAAACCAAAAAAAAGATAAAACTAATGACACAGACAAAGGTAAAGCACCAGAATCCACTCATTATGTTGTGGCACAATGTAATATTGGAGTAAACGAAGACTTATTTAATGCTTCACTTGCTTCTTGGAAAAATCATTGGCTGCTTGATTCAGGAGCAACTTGCCACATGACTCATAGAAAATATATTTTTGAATAAGTTACTGACAATGTTGATGGAGTAGTATACTTTGCAGACCAATCAAAACTCAAGCCATCAGGGCTTGGCACAATCAGGCTCAAATTGCCTAGTCTTCCAAACTTTCTTCTACATCATGTTTTATATCTCCCACAGCTGAAGAGAAACTTGTTGTCCTTGGTCCACATTTGCCAACAAGGTCACTCCATTCATATGTTTGATGGCAGGCTTGAGGTGAGAAAAGCATATGACCACTCACTTGTCATGAGGGGGATAAAAGAATAAAGGCTGCTCAAGTTGTAAGGTACCTCTGCTCATGAACAACATTTCTCATACAACTCTCATTATGAAGAAGGTACACTTCCATCAAGTTTATATTGGCATTCTAGATTTGGACATTTGAACTATGATAGCCTTCGCTTGTTGAAGAAAAATGGTGTTGCTAGTTTGCCTACAATTCCTAGGAAACTTAAGCAATGTGATGCTTGTATTCTAGGAAAGCATAGCAAACAGTCTTTCATGATTCACATTCAAGAGCACATAGAAAACTTGAACTCATTCATTGAGATTTATGTGGTCCAATGCCTTTTCCTTTTGCAAATGTAAATAAATATATGATGACATTTATTGATTACTACAACAGAATGTGTTGGGTTTATTTATTGAAGAACAAATCTAATGCTTTTCAATCATTCAAGAACTTTCATACATGGATTGAAAATGATGCATAATCTAATATTGGATCTATTTGCATTGATAATAACAAAGAATATACTTCAAATGAATTTGAAAAATATCTTCACCAACTTGGGATCAAAAATCAAATAGTTGTGTCTTATAATCCCCAACAGAACGGTGTAGCTAAAAGAATGAAAAGGGCAATCTTAAATATGGTGTGCTCCATGATGTTTTTCAAAAATGTAAAATTGATGTTTTGGGCTGATGCAGTTCTATGTGCCGTATATATAAAGAATAGATGTCCATCTAATGCTATTAGAAACAAGACTCCCTATGAAATGTGGTATGAGCACGTTCCTTCGGTAAAGCATCTCAAGGTCTTTGGTTCCACCTGTTATGCCTTGATACCAAAGGTACATAGAAACAAACTTGGTGCAAGAAATCGTAAGTGTATCTTCCTGGGGTATTCAAACACCTCCAAAGCATATCGTCTCTATGATGAAGTCAATAAAAATTTTGTTGTATCTAGAGATGTAATCTTTCTTGAATCATCCAAAACTAACAATGTTGTTGAGTGCCAACTTGATTGCTTGGATAGATTCGTAAATGCAAAATCATTTCAAGAATTTGATAATCAAATTCCACATATTGAAGGGGGGATTCCTATACTAAATCAACATGTGGAATCTTCTTCTGAAGAACTCTCTCCCCCGTGTGAAACTCCAACAACGGATGATACTTTAAGTGATGTGATTGATAGAATTGGGAGAATCAATCTTGATTTAGTCCCAACTCAATCAATGGAGTAGCCTGGACCATCTGAGAAAGGTCCCCCAAAGTGGCTGACAAGGACACTTGAACGTGTTCATCCTGACGAGGTTGGAAAGACAGTAACTAGAAATTCAAACCGGCAAAATGGAGGTGATGTAGATGACTCTGATTCACCTATTGATATGGATGTTTCTTATGATTGTGAGTTGAATTTGTCTACATATTTTGGACCAACTTCCTTCAAAGAAGCTACTTCTCATGATGAATGGAAAGAAGCGATGCAAAAGGAGTATGATGCCCTCATAAAGAATGACACTTGGAAGCTGGTTGATCCTCAATTAGGAACCAAACCAATTGGCTGCAAGTGGGTCTACAAGAACAAGTATAAAGCAGATGGCTCACTTGACAAGCACAAAGCCAGGCTTGTGGCAAAAGGTTTTGCATAGAAGGAAGAGGTCGATTATGAGGAGACTTTTGCCCCCACAGCAAAATGGGCTACCATCCGGACACTCTTTTCCCTAGTAGCTTAGAACGATTGGAAAGTCCATCAAATGGATGTAAAAACTGCTTTCTTGAATGGAGATCTAAAAGTGAATGTTTTTATGTCCCAGCCTGAAGGATTTTCTATGAAAGGACATGAACATAAAGTATGAAAACTTGTGAAATCCTTGTATGGCCTAAAACAAGAACCGCAAGCCTGGTATGGAAAACTAACTGAGCATCTTCTGAAACTCAATTTCAAATATTATGATATTGATGATGAAACTTTATTTGTCAAGAAAGTTGGAAAAATAGTTGTATATCTTGTGGTATATGTAGATGATATTTTTATGATAGGGAACAATGAAAGCTACATTGCATCCATAAAGAAGGAATTGAGGAGAGGTTTTGAAATTACTGATTTTGGCTATGTTCATTACTATCTTGGTATTAAATTAACTCAACATCCGAAGTCCATATTCCTTTCTCAAAAGAAATACATTAGAGATATGTTGAACAGGTTTGGCATGACAGAATCCAATCCTCTTACTACTCCAATGGAACAAAACTTAAAGCTCACATCCATTGAAGGAAAAGAATTTGAGGTTGCAACAAAGTATAGACAGCTTGTAGTAAGTCTCAACTACCTAACTACTACCAGACCAAACATTTAATTTGCTATTGGAATCCTCTCTAGGTTTACGCAAAAGCCTTGTGAGCGACATTGGTCTATTTCAAAAAGAGTTTTAAGGTACTTTAAAGGAACTCAAGACTTTGGAATCAAGTATACACAAGTGGACGACTTCAGCTTGATTGGATACTCTGATTCAGACTTCGATGGAGACAAAGAAACTGGGGTATCTACTTCAGGTTATGCTATGAATCTTGGATCAAGAGCTGTCTCCTGGAGATCATGCAAACAATCAGTTCGAGCATATTCCATAACAGAAAAAAATATGTGGCAGTAGCTGAGGCAACAAAAGAAATTGTGTGGCTCAAGAAAATTCTTGAAGATTTGCAGGTAAAACAAGTACAATCAACTCCGCTCATGATTGACAATACCTCGGAAATAAAGTTGGCCAAGAACCCAAAGTTCCATGATCGAATGAAGCACATCAATACTAAATATCATCTTATTTGACATCATGTTGAGGCCAAAACAATCCATCTCCGCAATTGTTCCACTAATGAGAAAATTGCAGACATCTTCACCAAAGAGCTTGGAAGAGAAAAGCTTAAATGATTCATAATGATGCTTAGACTCACCAACATCCCTTCAGATTAAGGGGGGGAATGTTGACACCTAATCATCAGGATTGAGTGAATGAGTGTAACTGATGTAAATAAATAATAAGAAATATGAATAGCCACTGGGAGATGAAGTGCAGTCTCTCCCTAATGTATACAATAAAGACCAACCTGAATGAATATGAATGAATTGATTTTGAGGAGTTATTGCCTAGTTTGACATGAAAGAGTATTTGTCAAAAGTTTTTCGCTCTCAGTCAGCGCGACTTTTAGACACAGAATCGCACCGGCCAAGGGTAATTAAAATGGCCTATTGCACCGTCGACGCAACTATTTTTAAAACAAGTACACTGACGCCGTGAATAGGGAAAAAACTGATTTCCCCTCAAAACCACCATTGGAATTTGAAACTTATGGGTCAAAAATGATTATTGAATTAAATATATGGTTTTTGTAGGAAAGAATCGCTGAAAATGGTACACTAGAAAGAATGTGAGCACGAGGATGTGGACATCGAGGTGGTAAATGATCCAAATTGCCCAAACACTTTGAGGGATTGTGGGTTCCTCAAATTATTTCTCACGCCAGGGATGTAGGCCCAACCTGAGTTGCTTCGATACCTAATTAGTCTCTTGGACGTAAATCAGGAAATATTCATCATTGGTGACCAGGAGTTGGAATTAGAAACTTCAGACATATATTTCATCGCAGGATTATGCCGAAGAGGGGAACCAGTCAACTTATATGGGCCATGACCAATCAGGGCAAGCATATTTATGTTGCTTGCTGAACATTGCCCCGAAGCCCTCAAATCCAAGAGTGGCAATATTGAGATTCCCACCATCTGATATCTGACACTAAGAGTGCTACCACTGACTATCAATAGAGTGGCGGGGTCCCAGGTAGTGCATGAGACTAACAAGTCGAAATTCCTCTATGCCATCGAATGTATAGCACCAACGATCTTCAATTGGGCGGAAGCCATGAAGATCAACACAAAACACCAGCTAACCAAAGCCAAGGTGGGGAATCTAAAGCAATTTTGTTTCGGATCCTTACTAGTGACCTTTTTCTTAGAACGGGTGTTGTTGTTCCAGTACCAGTTGACTGAAGTAGATCCTCCCATGCCATGTGACCTTCAGATGGCCCTCTGGAGTCATTTGATGCGCAAGATCACTAGGGGCTAGCACATGTCGTACAGGCCTGCCTTTTTTTCATGACTACGATGATAGTTGATTGTCGTGGAGGACTGGCCATATAGTGGCACTGACTTTTGTGGAGATCTAGACATGCTGCTACCAGATGGAGAGGATTTTGAAAATGTAGGTAAAAAATCAATTCTTTTTATTTTTTTATTTTGTGATTTTTTAGTTGTTATATATATATAACATTTCGCTTTGTTAATGCAGATGGGACCAAAGTGTCCCGCTAAGATGTCCCCAATAGCGAGGTGCATCACCTGCCAATTTGATGTTTCCGCTGCTTACCAAGAGGGGAGTGACAACGAGGAGGCGATCGTGGGGAAACTTGAGGGGTTGACTCATGGTATCCCAGAGTATGCTTAGGTGGGAGACATTCCTTGCCAGTACTAGAGACACACGGTAGGAGTATCGAATCAGATTCGTTGATTGTTAACTTGTGTTGCACACGCTGTGTCATGCTACCATGATCACCATGATGATTAATTCCTAGGTCCAACATTTACATTTTTGAGGCCCACGTGCCACGAATGTATGAGGCTTGTGAGCCGCCGATGTTATTTTGAGCACACATATTATTTTTTGTGGTTTTGATGTATCAAACATTATCACTATAATATATATATATAATATATAAATATATATATATATAATATATATATATATATATATATATATATATATATATATATATATATATATATATAATATATATAATATATATATATATATATATAATATATATATATATATATATAATATATGCTATATTTTCTTGCTTACTATGGTATAGATGATTTGTTTTATCTTTTCACATGTTTCATAAATTTCTATCCAACACATAATTAACTAATGCATCTGTCAAAGTATTCATGCGTCTAGGAATATGATGATATGTAATGTAATCAAAATGCCTTTCCAGTAGATAAATACAAAGATATGTTCTCAATATTTGAGTGTTTTTGATGGAATATTGCCCATTGAGTTGAAGGAAGACAAGTTGTGAATCTACATTGACAACCAACTCTCGAATGTCAAGAGAAATGGCTTCTGACAACAGTTCGATGACCGCACTGTATTCAACAATGTTATTAGTTGTGTGACCTAAACAGATACCTTGAAGATCAATCAATTCACCGTGAGGGTCATAAATAGCCCACACCATGGATGATAGGTTCCAAGTACTATGGAAAGCACCATTAGCGAAACTGATGTGGGGAGTCACAGACATCTGCAAAGCAAGGAAAACATAGTAAACAAGAAATTTGCTTGAAAACTAACACAACAAACCACACTGCAAAAAAATGAATGACACACCAATGTACACAAGTAACCATGCAAGATGACCTAAGCATAGTACTTTGATAGAGATTCCATGTTGGGACTCGGGTAATAAATCAACACAAATGAACACCGGAGTTTTACCGTTGACATGACGAGTAAGTATCGACTTGGCCAAATAATAGAGTATAACTCATATAAGGCTTTTCCCCTGTGCCCACTGGGCGAGGGAGGGTTATGAATCAAATGACAACCCCATTGCAATAATGGGCTATCATTAAAAACTAGGGGAGGGAGAGAAAAACCTGAATCCATGAAGGGATAAAGGTTCCCTCAATGATTGGAGAAAGGGGCTCCTCGAGACAAGTAGACATGACTGTCAAGCTAGGCAGGAATGAGGAACAACGAGAAGTATTGTTCCAAGGTGGTTCCTCCAGAGACATGACTTCCATGATACCTTCATCAGCAAGAAAATTCTCGGCTAAGGGATCAAGATATTCCAAAGTGCCAAGCCATGGGGCTTGAGAATACATATCACAAGAGGTCTTTGAAACAGGTGAATCAAAGGATGCGGAACTTGAGGCTGAAACAATTTCCACGTAATTGATTTTGGTAGGACTAAGTGGCATAACCTCACCCTAGGTATCAACAAGATCTGGTGAAGGTATGACCCAAGGGTCAGATTTGATTGAGATCATGTTGACAAAGGTTACATGAGGAGGTGGGAGTGGAAAAATTCCCATTAAGGAAGAATCTTTAAAAATACCTGCCCCCACACTCTCATAAGGAGCACCAATGTGCTTGACGTACGAAACATTTCCATCTGAGGAGGAAGAGGCAAAGAAGGACAACTGGTCGAAAGTGATAATCTTCCCTTGATGGGGAAAATGAATCATGCAAAATAGGGAGGAGGCTACATCATGCAAGGCATTGGTCCAGCTCCAATTGAGTAGAAGATTATAATTGAGATTAGCATCAACAATCTCTACCTCAACTTGTACTGTCATGTCCTCTAAAGTAATGACAAGGTTATGTAAGACATTGGAGGGTTGTGAATCACACCCATCGAAAGCTTCCAAAGTGTTCGGGGATTGGTTCAAAGTAGGAGAACCAATGGCCTTCCAACATGCGATTGACATGATGTAGGTTGAAGCACCTTCATTGATGATAGCCCTGTGGATGGTCTTCCCATTGATGATTACCTGAATGAGAAAGGCAATCTGATGAGGCAAGCACGGAACATGGTTCTCTAGATCAAAACATATCGAATTGGAATTGGTAGGATCAATACCATCGATATCTAATAGCAAATATTTCCGCTATGATGGGCAGCTTTGGAGTACCTGGAGAGCTGACATAGCTGATGGCGCTTGAGCCAAATCCTCAATAATATTAGAGCGTTGAGTGGCTCAAGCATTGGGATTGTACGAGGATTTCCTTAGCACACCTCGAGAGGGTGGCCGTATAGTGGAATTGGAATTAGGGCACTCGATATGAAGAGGGCCAAAATTCGAGGTAGAAGAAGAAGGGATGGGTTATTTCTCTTTCTCAGCTGTCGGAGCAATAATTTGGTAATCTTTTGATCTAGTAGCCACATTAATAGGCATGCTCATCATGAATACTTGAGAACGTGAGGAAGTAGAGGTTTGAGGTTGGTCTACCATTTGGGTATGTTGAGATGGAAATGGCTCTTTTAGGAAAGTTGGGGTCCCTTTGAGCAAACGAATAACTTCGGATCGTCTGGGACAATCCTTGGTATAGTGATCCTCTTCGAAAATGAGGCAAGGATACTTAGGTTTTCATTGTGAAGACTCACCAACAGACAATTTAGGAGGACCCTATTTTGGGGCATGTGCTTTACCCTTGCCTTTGCCTTTGTTCTTACCTTTTGAGGATTTGTCCATTGCAGTAGACTAGACATCGTGGACCTTTGAGGTTTTACTAGGGCCAGGTGGATTCTGGGAAAAACTATTGGAAACAGTGTTTGATGATGGGCCTCTAAATTAGACATAAATTAAGGCCCATGCCTCTAATTTAAAATGTAAATCAAGGCCTATGACCATCCTTCAGCACATTAAACCTCTCTTTTTGCATTAAATAGTTTATTTTTAACTTTAATATGTTCATTAGGAAGGTTTATGAATAATTGAATATTTGTGCCTAATATTATTTATTTTTTATGGAATATTATGAGAATATTGGGAAGATTATGAAGAGTTGGAGGAGGATAAAATTTAGGGACATGTTCCCTACTATTGGAGGATCAATAATAAATAATAAGTGAACAAGATATTATAGAATCATGGCACAAATTATGGAACTCCAATGATTGAGAAAATCTAGGAATGTGTTCCACTAATCAATGGAGTAGATCGACTAATCAATGGATTTTGATGGGGAAATATTCCTCCATTCATGGGGAATGATTCTTAATCATTTTTTATAAGTGCAAAGTTGAATTTTCCTCTAGGGAATGACTGAGAAAATCTAGGAATGTGTTCCTTGCCATTTAATGCAAATCTCTAGTATTGTGGACTAGATCCACTAATCAAGGGATTTTGGTGGGGAAAGCTACCTCCATTCATGGGGAATGATTTCTAATAATTTTTTATAAGTACCATGTTGAATTTTCATCTAGGGAGAATTTTATCCTTAGTGTTATTGTGGAGAGAGCTTGTATTTTTGCAGCTCCATTGAATATTCTTGCAGGGATGTAATTCTATTGATGTAAATAATGAAGATTAATGTCATGTTCAGCTTCTAAATCTTGTTATCCTCCATAGGTCTTTTAGTTTCCTTGGGCTTGGCCATATTAGGAACCTCAGAGCCCTTTTGTATCATTTTCTTTCCCTCTATTCATTGCTTATTCACATGCATCTCTAGTTTTTATTTCTTTCGATTTCAACATTTAGAATTAATGATTTCTTGATGTAGGATTCAGTTAAATGGTTGATGTAAGTTATTTTGCAGGATCAAAAGCATTATTTAATCCTTTGAAAATCTTTGGAAGTTCATAATAATAATTTATTTTCTTGGATTAGTCTTCTTACTCCCAAATCTAGATTGTTGGACCTCCTTTTTAGCAAATAACAGTAAATGTCTGTTATTTTTTAGAGAATGCTAATGAGCCTCAATTGACTTGATTCCACTTGAATTAGATCAAAAAAAAATTATAGTTGATATCAAAAATTACCCCATTGCATTTTCACTTGATTTAGTTAGGAACTTTTTAGATTTACTAGCTCACTAGTTCTCAACTTTCTAGATTTTCGACTAGTAATGTTTTATTTTTTATTTTTTTTAGAATGTGTTAATAGAGGTATTTTTGAGTGATTACACTTCGAATAGGGACCTAATACATCATATTTAATAAAAAAAATTGTCCCATCCAATTTGTATTTTATTTTCTTGGTCATTAAACCCTCGCCAATTCCATCATTTCATAAGTAAGCTTCTCCAAGCTTTTTGAGCGAATCCATCCATCTCCCAACTTTGGTTTTGAGTTCTGAGTGATCCTAGGAATTTTCCCACTCCATTCCACCCATCATACACCTTTCCTAAGTCTCCCATCACCTCTAATGGCTTATATTTTTCTCTCGGTTGTATCCTATAGGTTTCCAATAATTCCTACGGGATCATCTTGTAAGTTTCTAGTACATCCTGTAGGTTTTCCTGAAATGACTTGTTTTGAGGCCAAATTGATAGAAAACCTCTAGGAAGTCACCAAAATCATCCCAAGGGTCTCCCACACCATCCAACCATCTCCTAACCTTTCCATCCAACCTTCAACATCCTTAAATTCACTTGTCACAACACCAAAGGAAATTAGTTTGCATACTTGATTTTGTATGAAAAGACAAAAAGACAAAAACATATTTATTTCAGTCCCTTTACTTGAACATTAGTGATTTTTGATGCTTATTACTTCCATGCTTAGATAGTAGCATTTGGTTCATGATAATTTAACATTATTGCAAAGCATAGTTTCTTGCCAATTAATTAAAAATGGTATGTTTTAGCATTTGATTTCAATTTCTTTCCTTGTACTTTCTTTCTTGCAATAGGTTAAGGTTCCATTTTGAACATTTCCTTTTCTGTAATTAGTTTAGGATTTGACTTCAGTACATGCACTCAATTACATCATGACAACAAACGAAGGACACATTGTATGCCGCACATATAGTGCCAATACCTCTTAAGTTTGTACGAACCACCGGGTTGATAATTAAAGTCGGTAGCCTTGGGAGTTGCAGCATTCTTGTTGCAATACCAAGGCTCATCATTTGAGACTGACTTCTATTTGGAAGAAGATTTAGCATGGGTCTGGGACACTGAACCAATGACTCCATCAACAGGGGGTGTAGCCTGCGGCTTTGATGCCGTGGGATTGGATGATGGCTGCAAAGCATCGAGTAATAACTGATACAAAGTGCCAGACTAAGAGTAAACTAGATCTAAGTATTGGGCATGAGAAATGGCTTGTTCTTTAGTAACGCACCCACCCATAGCTATATCATGAGAAATTGGGGCCACAAATGACTTAGTGAACCATTTGGTGAGCAATTGATCAACAATCTCGAATTTGACCAGGCAACGTCTACATCTCCATTCATGGATGTGATCGGAGATGTCTGTCGCAGTATCTTGCTTAAGAGATGTGAGCAAATAGGTGCCAGTTTCACAACGAATCGGAATTTTGAAATGCATGAGCAAAGCCATGGCTAAAGAGTTAAAGTCATGGTAAGTACTTTGAGGAAGCTCGATGTACCACTTGGCTGCAGCACCTATGAGGATTCGTTAAAAAAGACAGAGACAAATGGAAACGTCAACATAAGAATTCGAAGAGTGCCGGAGGTGATATGTCATCACATGGGCTTGAGGATATTCTTTTTCTTTCCCATCTAATTTCGGACAATCGCTCAAGTTATTGTACGAAACCAGAGGCCAGTATGGTGAATGAATAATTGGATCCTTCATAAGGTGAGGGACATCTGAAAACTCTAGTGTGGCCAAGAATGACAATTGAGTATTAAAAGGCATTGGAGGTCGGTAAGCAAGTCCAACCAGAGGAGCCCATCCCTGGTGGTAAGGATTTTTGCCCTATAGTGGGGGATTTTGGCCATATGGCATTTGATTCTACCCCCATTGTGGGTTACCTTGACCATAGGGAGGATTTTGACCTTGAATACCTTGAAATTGTCCAGTCATAGGTTGTTGATAAGCAACGTATGGGTTAAGAGGTTGTTGAGCCTGTTGACCTTGGACATATGGGTATTGTACCTGTTGTCCCTGAACATATGGGTGGTGAACCTATTTCCCCTAAACAAGAGGATTTTGGACCTGGTGCCCTTGGGCATAAGGATTATACACTTGTTTCCCTTCGACATAGGGATTTTGTACCTGATGCCCTTGACCAAAAGGATTGTGTACCTATTGACCTAGGACATTCGGGATCTGTACCTGTTTCCCTTGGCCAAAAGGATTCTTGGCCTGTTGACCTAGGACATTAGGATTTTGGGACTGCTACTGTAGGACTTGACCTTGGCTTTTCCCTTGCAAGGGTTGACCCTATTGATATGTATATAAGGGTTAATAATGCCCGAGTTGGCTTTTCTTCTACAAGGGTTGGCCATGCGGCTACAAAAGTTGTCCCTATGGCTGCAGAGGTTAGCCCTGCAAGGACATGGGTTGGGAGGTTTTTGAAGCATACTGCATTTTTTGTTGCATGGTTTGCTGCAACGGTTGCGAGCGTTGCCCCTGTGGTTGTTGTAGTTGATCTTTCTGCGGGATCATTTTCCCTTTAAAACAAAGGTTGCCCTTGCTATAAAAAAGGTTGCCCTTGTTATTGTAGAGGTTATCCTTACTGTTGCAAAGGTACTTGAATAGTGCCTGGAAAATTTTCGTGCTGAATCTGGCCATAGCCATCCTAGAAAGTGGATGAGCAAGGCTGAATGTACTGCTCAGACTGAAGGGCGTAAGGTGGATTAACCATTCCTTGAGAACCATATGGAGTGTAAGGTATTTTGTAGTGGACCTTATCCTCATAAGGCTACTGATACTAGACATTACTTGGCCCAGACGAACCAACGTGATTTTGAACCTGTTGGTACCGGACATTGCTTGATCCACTAGGACCATTAGGGTTTTGAATAACGTTAGAAGAAGGTTGGTTCATACCAAGAATGTGAGCCTATGAGCCACTCACATTGGTGGTGCCTGACACCATATAAACATTCAAATTCTACCCCCCAGGCAATGGTACAACTTGGCTACTGACCGAAAGGATTGAAGTACTGACAGAGACCACCAGTTGTACTAGATGGTTAACTAGGATGGACGATACAAGAGGGTTTAGAATGGTGGATTGCACCGGGACTAAGGTAAAAATTTGTTGGGAGTTTAGGTTCGCAATGAATGAACCTGTAGTAGGCATGGAGTTAGACACCCAAATAGGGTTATGGTAAAGTGATGACGCACTAGGTATACCTAAAACTAATTGTGCCAAGGAAACATAATTAGGTGGAAATTCCTGATGCACAATTACAGGAATTCTTCCTGTACAGGGAAAAACTTCTAGAGGAAAAGGATTCTCTTCCTCCTTGACAGTGTGTGGAGTAGGAATTTCTCACTCATCTAGAGAGGTGACTGGAGCATCACCTTCAAGTTCCATATCTAGGAACAAACAATGGCGAACAGCCGAAGAAGTACGAGGGGATAATTCCAAAGGAACACCTGGCTAAGCGTACATACTGTACGGATGCTACGGTGATATCACAACAGGGTCAAATAAAGGATTTGGAGGATAGATAACCAATCCAATCTGATCGTCAGTGGTCAGCTAATTCTCAAGAGTTTGAACGAGAGTTTCTAGAGATTCTGAGCCAAAATCAGCGGGTGACCCAGTATCTAAAGTAGGCAGAGGACGTGATGACAAAGATTGAATGCGCGGAATGATTACAAGTTCAACACCTTGGTCCTCGAGTGACTCTGGTAATTCAGGAAATGGATCCTCAGGTAATCTTTCAGATGAAGGAGAGGAAGAGGAACTAGGTGAACCAGATGGTTCAACCACGATGACCTTCTCTTAGTTAACAAGAAAAGAGAGAGATAAACTTCAAGGCTTTAAAATTTTCTTTATGGGAAACTCACGATTTGGTCTAGAAAAGACTAACAAGATGTTGTAAGATCGTGGGCAATCAATTTATTAAGACGCATAAATAGTCTGGTTCTCTTTCATGTTTTAAGAGTCGAGAAAGAAACAAATATGAGTCTATCTCTTTCAATTGGAAACAAGCTCATAAGGACAAATGCTCGAATGGTCTTTTAAGTTTAATGAGTCAAAAAGACAAAATGACTGCTCTGGATGGTTTAGGTAAAAATGATTACCAGGCAACCGTGAACTACAAAATACCTCCCAGTGAACCGAGAAGTACGGGTAGGCAATCTCCCCGAATGTTGTGTTCGGTGTGTCACGTTTGCAAGGTGGCCGACTCAGCTTCCTATGGATAAAGGATTACAGCCTAGAAGGGTATCTTGTTATATACTCGACGGTACGAGGAGCACAAATCTATACTAGCGTTGTCTAGTGTTGAAGCTAACGACAACTGCTAGGTTTGAAGACGTCGGAACACGTCTCTAGCCTAGACCTTCTAGGTGTAATCATTAGATTTCAAATGCGCCTTAGGTTAATTGAGTTCGTTTTAAAGTTTATCTTGAGTTATGTCTCAGTTTTCAGGCCTTAGCGATGTGACTTGAAAAACCCTAAATGCAACTAAATGAGACAAGGTCGTTTCAATTCGATGAATTGTCTACACTAGAGAGGGTAGAAAACACACAATTAAATGCAAACAACTAAGAAACTAAAAGCAAAATGATTTTTCACTACTTCACTTTAAAAAAGCAATAAACTAATGAAAAATACATTCCAATTTTTAATTTCTTGACAAAGACATTTCTAACAGTCCTTCCAAAAGCAAAAAGAGTTATTTTTCTTTTCAAATGCCAATGCAATCCTAGTCTTTAATGATGCTGAATATTGTAGCATATTGATGCAACAAACTAGAATTTGATACTTTTTCATGCAATGATGAAATTAAATTTTTGCATACAACACTTCAATGAAAAAAATTTCAAGACAATTAGCTCCTCAAGCAAATGAAAACACGAAAAGAGAAACTCATTCAGATTAATGAAACACCGACTTTACCAAAAACAAAACAAGAAATGTGATCCATGCTAGAAAAAAAATATTTATACAAGCAAACTAAAACTTTTCAAACTTGTGTAATGGGTGTCAAAGCCATAGTAGGACCACAAACAAAATGTAAGGAGTAAATGCACCAACAACTCGACTCACTGAGCTCACAATCGTATGAATGGATGACAATCTAGATGACCTAGTTCCACTAACCATCCAATGACCCAGGAAATCAAGCAGAAAGATGACAAATCAACAAGCAAACAAAACCAAATGAAAAGCAGCTTTATAGTTAGGGAGAAAACGACCTAAAATACTTACGGGGTCGAAATCATGAGAGAAAAACACACTAGACAAGACTTGGAACAAACCCTAATCTTCACTTACAAGCATTGATGCGACTACCTAACTGACAATAAGTGCCAGAGGGGGATTGGCACGAATTTTTCTCAGCATATCTCACTAATCAGCGTGACTGTTAGTGAATTAAGCGTGCTAAGTGAGGAAGCCAAGAAAAAAATAATAAATTTAAAGCTTCGACCAGATTTTCTACTATGAATTTCAAACTCAGGCCAGTAAGCAAAGGAAAACAAACATAACCAAAGGGAAAAAGTGGAACTAGAAAATTTCACACAAATCCATGAAACCTCAAACAAACAAATAGAAGGATTGGTTCCCCAGCGGAGTCACCAATTTGTGGTGAAGTAAAATTATGAGTGTAGACAAAAACAATTATTCTAGCCCAATAATGGGCCTAGCCACAACCGATACATTCTATGGAAGATTTCCTTAGGTTATAACCAATTAAGAGGGCCTACCTCTTAGTACACTTATCCCGTTTGGTGATGACCTTGCTTGCTCACTCCAGCTATTTTCCGTTTCCTTCTTCGAACACTTGAAACAAGTAAATAACAAAAAACAACAACCGTGATAATCGACAAATTGTAATTCAACCTACTTAACAAGTCAAGAAACATTAAGCCATGAACATGTAATATGACACATCATATAGGAAATCAATTGATAGTTTCATATATATTGAATCAAGAAGAGATTACAATCATTGTCTTAACGTTTCCATTCTCCTTCGACAAAACCAGGTTCCCACACTTCCGTTAGCATTCCATGATGGCCTCAACAATGAAAGTTTTAAGGCTCTTCCTTTAGGCTTCACACTAAACCAAATTCACACTTCTCCCTCACACAACTACAGAGCTAAAACTATGAATAGCTTGCTACTTACTCAAAACATAATTAGCACTAGCACACCAATATTAACACTACAACACTAACACTAGCTTGTGCTTGGGAAAAATGGAGGTTTATATAGCATGAATTGATGGGAGATGATTCCTCTTCTCATGGGAGAAGGTTTTATCTCTTAAGGTAGTTCCATCCTTATAGGGGAAAGGAGCCCAAACTGACATCCTCGATCCCATCCGACCAAACCATTTACCAAACTTCTGTTACGAAGCTTCTAGAGTTGGAAGCTTTGGCTCCTTATTTAAAAAACTTTCCATAAGAAGACCAACGTGACTGGAACAAAGCTCAACTGCTCTAGCCAGCGCTAGGGACAATGTTAATCCTTGCATATCGACATGAGGAGAATAAGGCTCATTAGCGCCAATCTTGTAAACTGGGAAAAAAAAAAGATTTTGGGGAAATGGTGCAACAAGTAATTGTTTAGCTCATGAAGAGGGACACAATGGGAGTTTCTTCATGAAGGGAAAATGTGTAGGGTTCACTGTAGAGGTCCTCCAAGATCAAGGAACAGGGAGTACAGGGTTAGTGACAAAATGTTGTGTAACAATAACACCTTAGCTCCTTTAGACATGGTTAACCAAGAGGGTGATGGGTGGTGTCCCTAATGTGATCAACCTCATAATGTTGATGATCTCCATTATAATCAAGAAAGTGGTGGATAAAATCAAGAGAATTTACAGTTGATCAATGATTTATATTATCCTACAATGTTGCTAAGAAAGAGTATAAAATTACAAAACAACAACATGAGGAAATGGTCAAAGGTTGTGTCAAAAACTATGATATAAATGTGAATGAAATCGAAACAAGGGATAAGTTTAGCAAAGAAATACACTACACAAGGTGAAACAAGTAAAATGCTAACTGCAAAGACAATAATGATGATATCCCTTCCAATAGATGGACTAGAAATCCATTTCCTTTGAATAGTAACCATAGTCCTCCTTCAACCCAAAAGAATGATGGAGTTGTTTTGAATGTTTATTTGGATAATGTACTTGGTAACGTAAATGTATTCATTCCTATTATTGGGTTGATTAAACTCATAATTCAAAGAGATAAATTCAAAAGTTTCTTCAACTTTGATAAGGACTCAGGAGCCTAAAGACCTTCTTGCTACACTATAAACCATGCATTATGAACTGAAAAATGGAGGGAATTCATCTTCCTTCCTCACATTATTAGTTAATAATTTATTATTTCATAATTGTATGCATGATTCTAGTGCTTATACTAATGTGATGCCATTGAAAGTCACGAGTCAACTTAGACTATAAATCTATATACCTTATAGTAATGTTTGTGGCTTTGATCAAAATTCTATGCAAGTCCATGGCCATATTAAGGACTTAAGGGTTAGTCTTGTTGCTTTCCCTAAAATATATATACTTATGGATGTTGTCACGATATATATCCTTGATGCAAGGGGCATGATCTTGTGTTAGAAGTGGTTTTCTACCTTAGGGGGGAACCTACAAATGGACTTATCGTATGCCACTATCCCTAGCTTTTATGGTAAACCATTTATATTATGTAGATAAACATGTAACAACCCATGGTTTATTTTCTATGTAAATAAAATAAAACCAAGGTCATGGGACACATATTCCAAGCTAAATGTTGAGAAAAACATAGTGATGGGCGTCAGTTGTGATTAATTAATGGCTAGGGAAATTGGCAAGGGAAAAGTGGCAATAATTGACATTTATTTATGAGAAATAAAGGAAAATAGTACAAAAGGGAGGTGAGGAGACACGGATTTGCATGCTAAGGAACTTAGAGGAAAAATGAAGGAAAATGAAGAAAGTAGAGGCCTTAATAATAAAAATGCTTCTGAGGATCAGTTCACATTTTTTGTCAGTTTAGCTTTGTTCTCTCATACTCTTTCACACTTGAGAATTCTCGGAGCACTTTAGCATATATTGGATATGGAAAAAGAAAGAAAAGGAAAATAAGGGAGTGTAAGGAAACAATTGGATGAACAATTACAGTTGGATTTCTTTGTAGGTAACAGGTTGCATGTGTGACTTCCTTGCTTATTTTTGGATACATTGTATATGAATGTGATTTTCTGGTTATGATTTGTCATTGGCATGGATATTTACCTGGATTGATAGTGGTTTTAGCCTTTCCTTGCCATTTCTTAGATAGCCATGGTGTTGTGAGTTTTCCACCTTTTATGTTCCCGACTCATGCTTAGGTTCCCAATGGTTGTGAGTTAGAACAAAGGCTCTGGAAGCCCTAGAATAACTTGGGTTGAGTTACTAGTCTTGGAGCCTAGGTTGGGTCAAACGCTCTGGAGCCCTTAGTGGGTTGAAATACTAGTCCCTAGAGTCAGGTTGGATAAACACTCTGGAGCCCTGGAAGGTTGTGCTTTGATTTACTAGTTCCTGGAGCCCTGGACAACTTGGGTAGAGACCGATCTGGTTGATATTAGTGATTTTTGGATTGTAGAGGTGGAATCCCCATGTTTGAGGATTGAGGTGGTTTGGCCTCTAGAAGCCCTAGTTGGTTTCATATTTGTTTATTCCATGAGATTCCACATTCATGCTTGGAATATGGCATGGGGGTGATTGGATGAAAGATAGATTTGGTTTAGCCCAATATATGGTTAGGTGGTGTGCAGAAGTCCCTGACTTGCTTGGTATTTTCATATGTTAATATAAGATATTTTCCTACTGTGATCTATGAGCACTTGTATTGATTATGATGGTGATGTTATGGTTGAGTTTCCATGGTATCTTTGTTGGTTATTTGTTGTTTATATGATGTAATATATCTTTGGATATTGACATGTTTTGATAAGTTATTTATTGGTTGATGAATGCAAGGACTAAAAAGTGTTATTACAACTAGCTAGAGAGGGATTAGATCATTCTTGGTGATTCTCAGATGAAGACTATTAGTTTATGATTAGATATGCATTCGTGACTCCTATCTTATATGTTTGACAAAATTTCTATTATGGATAAGGCATGTCTAGGTCAAGGTCATGCTTGAGTTTAGATTGGCTGGCATTTTCATCATGTAAATTATGATTCTGGAAAGTTTCAGGTAATTCTGGGTAGTGGTCTGGAGGTTGTCCTGCAAAGGTCGCACAGATCCCAGAACTGCATGCACATAACTAGAAGATTTGGGTCATAACCATCGTTAGCTAGGCTTATGAGCGTAGTTGGAGCCTCATAACCACATGCATGCCTTGATGTCGGTGCAATTGGGGATTAGATGGGAGAAAAAAAATTCCATCTTAGGATCTAGTCATTAGAGGTTGTGGACTAACTTCTAGGTGATCTATTTCTCCTGAGGGATATCAATAAGTTGTTAGCTTGTAGGCCCCACTTCGATAACTGAAACTTGGAGGTCGGGTCATGTCATAGAGACACTCATCTCATGTTTACCTTGGTGAGCTTGTGAATTTGGGTAAATGTAGGAGGAGATGTTACATGGTGGTATCAGAGCTTCCAGATTCAAACACTTGGATTGGATGGGCTAAATGTATATGGTTATGCATGCATAGTAGGTCAAACATTCATCACTATGGTCATTATGTAGTTTGTGTCATCATGATGTTGTTGGTATGTTATGGTGCTGATATGTTTGATGAGATGGAGTAGGAGTTGTAGATTATTAGAGTGAGGTTGCAGCAATGGACCTTGGGGTAACAACATATCATCGTATAGGTTTGTATATTTGGCATACAGATATGATGGTTAATGGTTATTATATGCATTCTTGGCATTTGATTGTTGTTGTGGCTACATGCGTGATAGATGCTAGTTAATCAATGTGGTCATATGCACATGCATCGATTAGTCATGCATGATATTTAACTTGTTGTTATATGTTGAAAATGCAACAAGATGATGGAACTTAGTGAAAAGAAGTCACCTTCACTAAGTGGTCCCGTAGGCTATTTTTGGCGCAAAGTCTATTTTTATACTGTCTATTTTTAGACATATGGATCATGGTCTATGAGTTGCAAGATGCTATTTGTGGATGATTGGTCATGTTGGGAAAAAGAGATGGACTTCTATTTTTGGTTCATAGCAGTGTGATCAGAGTCTATTTTTAGACTGTCAGGTAAAAATAGAAACAGTCAAATATTATTAGCCCTTAATAATATTTAGACTATAAACTTTATCTTATTCTCTTAGAGCACCTCAGTTGGAGCTACAGATGTGGCACATGTAGCTGATAGAAGGAATGATGTGGTTACCTATGGGTTGAGTGAGCTATTGCATTCAGGACTTCAGTTAGAACTCAACTGGTTGAGTTTAGTGGAGCTGGAGGTGGAGTTGATGGAGTTGTGTTCAGTTTGTCTTGGTTGAACTAGTTGTATTTAGTCTAACTGGCAAATAGACTAAGTGATGAGTTGTTTGAATTAGTTATTAATTAATTCACTAATTATTAATTCATAATGCAATTGAAGAATACATCAGTTAACTTAGTGCAAGGACAATTCAGTGGAGATAGGTGTTAGAGGTAAGTGAAAGGGTGAGTTGTGACTATCAGTGGTGCATGAGATTTGCACATGCAATGGATTGGGCCAATACCAAGTGATTATAGCCTCTGCTCACATGATTTCTAGTGTGGGTGATTCTCATGAGGTAAAAATATGAGTTTGGATCAGCCATTCTCATCTATTCTCTTGCAGGATTGCGCAGTGGAGGCAGGCAAGCAACGGGGGAGATTTGGAGATCAGATCTGAGTTGTATTGTGTGTAACAGGTGGAGATAGTGCTGGATACTTGTGAAGAGTATTGTACTATGTATTGTTACATGTTCTCAATCATTAATATACAGATAGTTGGGGTTTTTTTAGCGAGATGCTTTCCCCGGGATACATACTGTGTTAATGTGTGAATGCTCTTGATGTTTTATTGTTATTGATGCTGCTATATTGATGATCAACGTAGAGGAGCTTATGTGTTGTGTATGTTTTCCGCAATAGTACATGATCAGGATAATCTCTGTTGAATATGTGTATATTA
>APFE031073673.1:6076-64485 GCA_000404065.3 Pinus taeda | reverse complement strand
AGGGAAAGGTTTTCCTTAGACACATCATCACTAGACAAGTGAAGCAGATTGGTTCACGGGTCAAGAACCTGTATGCTCTTAAGGTTCAAGATGCATGCAAAGCCTTGAGTAGTAAGGCAACTGATGGAGACTTGGTGGTTGAGAGGGAGGGTATATTACCTCTCAACATACAAAGCCAAAAGAAGTCTCAGACGATTGTGGAGGAGCCACGATTGGTGCAACAGCTTCAAGAGGTTATGGAGCAGCCATAACAATAGGGGAAGCTGAGTGGAGATCGAGTAGAGACATCTACTCATGCAGAGACCTCCAGTAAGGGGAAACTTCGAGCCAGGTGGGCTGAGGGATCACATGCAGCCATACCTCTAGGTAGGAGGTGGGGCGATATAGAGTGATCGTCCCAAGGAGGAGGGGCAGGATCCTTGAGGTACCCAACCTCTTGGATGAGACCTTGCTACAGGAGCCTCGATGTGGAGTAGCAAGAATTGACTCATTGGGTAGAGACAGATGTGGATGGAGCGGTAGAGAGAGTGGCAGTGGAGGGAATCCCAGGATAGCGCATAACTAGCAGGTTGCAGCAATGCGAGAGGCACAAGTGTTTTGCATAGTGCTAGGTGGCACAGAGAAGTGTGTAATGGTGTGAGATGCATGGATATGTTGCAGTAGCGCAGATGTCGGAGAGGGAGCACTTGTTAGTAGCAGGAGAGCTTCAGCATCAGAGTATGTTCCTAGCCCAATAGAGGGGTTTGTTGGGAGTGATTTTGTTCCAAGTTTTGTTGGAGCAAGTGGACCGAGTCGCATGTGTGCAGGCTCAACAGAGGCACATCGGGATATGGATCTTGGTACAGTCAGGAGGATGAGGTGAAGCTATGTGGCTTCACAGATGCATATTGGGTAAGGAGACCAATGGGGCACATCGACATCAGCTACCATCATATCAGAGATTGTGTGCAGCGGAGAATCATGTTACTTTCATATATTTCCACGGAGGATCAGGATGCTGATATCTTGACGAAGGCGCTCACCAGGAGAAAATTCGAGCACCACCAAGATGATGGAGCTTAGTGAAAAGAAGTCGCCTTCACTAAGTGGTCCGCAAGGCTATTTTTAGCGCAAAGTCTATTTTTAGACATATGGATCATGGTCTATGAGTTGCAGGATGCTATTTGTGGATGATTGGTCATGTTGGGAAAAATAGATGGACTTCTATTTTTGGTTCACAGGGGTGTGATCAGAGTCTATTTTTAGACTGTCAGGTAAAAATAGAAACAATCAAATATTATTAGCCCTTAATAATATTTAGACTATAATCTTTATCTTATTCTCTTGGAGCACCTCAGTTGGAGCTACAAATGCGGCACATGTAGCTGACAGAAGGAATCACGTGGTTACCTATGGGTTGACTGAGCTATTGCATGCAGAACTTCAGTTAGAACTCAACTGGTTGAGTTTAGTGGAGGTGGAGGTGGAGTTGATGGAGTTGTGTTCGGTTTGACTTGGTTGAACTGGTTGTATTTAGTATAACTAGAAAATAGACTAAGTGATGAGTTGTGTGAATTATTTATTAGTTAATTCACTAATTATTAACTCATAATACAATTGAATAATACATTAGTTAACTCAGTGCATGGACAGTTTGGTGGAGACAGGTGTTAGAGGTAAGTGAAAGGGTGAGTTGTGACTATTAGTTGTGCATGGGATTTGCACATGCAATGGATTGGGCCAATACCAAGTGATTATATCCTCTGCTCACATGAATTCCAGTGTGGGTGATTCTCATGAGGTAAAAACACGAGTTTGGATCAGCCATTCTCATCTATTCTCTTGCATTGGAGGCAGGCAAGCAGCGAGGGAGATTTGGAGATCAGATCTGAGCTATATTGTGTGTAACAGGTGGAGATAGTGCTGGATACTTGTGAAGAGTATTGTACTATGTATTGTTACATGTTCTCAATCAATATAATATATAGATAATTGGGGTTTTTAGCGAGATGCTTTCCCTGGGAAAATACTGTGTTGATATGTGTGATTGATGCTTCTATGTGCGCATGTTATTGTTTCTTCTTCTGTAAATTGATGATCAATGTAGAGGAGGTTATGTATTATGCATGTATTCCGCAATAGTGTATAATCAGGATAATCTCTATGAATATGTGTCATATTATTCAAAATTTCTACATTATATGCATTGTGGTCATATGCATGATTATTATGGTCGATATGGCTAAGATCTTGATATTATATGTATCATGACAATCTAAATTGGCCTGTGTTGATGGGTATGGTTAATATTCATGCATGAGCCGATATATTTGTTATACTGTGTCGTACTAATATGGATTGACTTGTGTAAATGTGATAGCCTCCCTTGAGATACATTGAGGTATGAGTTTGATTATGTCATCTATTTGGTTTATCTAACATGGTATGTATGAAGGAAATAGAAGATCAGTGATGAATAGTAGTGTAGTGGACTACGGTTCACATGACTCCCCTTACAAGCCTGATATGAAATCTGTGAAATGGAAAAATAGCATGGTTATGTGGCATGTGTTTAAGTATAAAATGTAAGAGGAACGAAAGTCAAGTTTTGGAAAGTGTGGTTAAATGTAGTAGAGCTTTGGAGATCCCATTTCCATAATTGGACACTAAAGATCGAGCTATTATAGTAGTTGCATCCTTCTATCTTAGTGTGGACCATGGATAGTAAGGGGGTTATGTTTACAAGTTGTTTTAAGGTATGATTAATTGCATTATATGAGTATGTGTCTATAATGTTGCATGATGGAATGGTATTGCTTTTATACATTCGTTCTAACACAATATGCGCTGAGACAACTGATATGCACTTGAGTGCAAGTGGGTGATAATTATAACACTATCACTAATGGCTGTGAGTTGATTTCAGATTATGACATGGTTGTTAGTTTTGGTAAAGGTTGATTTCAAATTAAGAGACAAGATGTATTGATCTTTGGAATATGTCACTGACATGTGTGGACAGTTGCACGGAAACATGCTTGGTATTAGCATGACAAGGTAACAGTTACTTTGTTTATATAAGTAATAGTTGGGTGATGTGATAGCGCCTAATAAGACTCAATTAGAACAAGGAAAAGGGAAAATAAAGGAATTAGGTGAGAATTCATTTGTCTATCTTTGGAAACTACAATTCTAAATGAATGAGTGTTTTCCATGAATATAAGAAGTCTTCTTAACCTTGATTTTGTCTGAAATTATGTGGATATGTGCTATATTCATGAAAATGTATTTGACAGGTATAATAGTTGGTTTACAATTATGGTTGGATTCGTCAAGGAATTGGAGTCCCTTGAGAGAGGGTATATGTACTTGTTCGTTATAACGCAGCGTGTTGGGTACAACAAGGTAAGGTAATTGGTATATTGTTATGTTTATTTATGCACTAACAATTGTGTTTTGATAGCAGTATGATGTAGGGGATTGCATGGCAAAGGAAATTGCCATGAAATCTTGAATATGGCTCACGTTGAGATTTCCCTTGGAAGCATTAGGAACCTGTGGGGGTTGAATCATGGTGTATGTTGAAAGTTTTTTTCTTTTAGTTTTTATTTTTTATTTTTTTGCACTTGATTTGTAGTTTTGTTTATATTTGGTGCATGGCCATACCACTTTGGTTTTGTTTTCTTCTTATTTTTTCTTATTCTTGTCTTTATGTTTTAAGGGTCTTGGGAATTGGTTGAGAAGGGGAAATTTAATGGATCTCGGGGAGAGATGAATGAAGCCCAATAGGTAATGTAATACCTCAATGAAGGCCAGTGCATGTATAAGGGTAGCTAAAGGCAAGAATATGACAACTAGTTGGATTGGTTGGGTCCATTGGGGTAAATGGATAGTGGAGGGACAATCATGAGAAAGTCATTAAGAAAGGTAAAGTAAATGGACTTGAGGCATCAGATGCCTTGGCTAAGTTGGGAACTATTGTTCTCAATGTTGTGCATGTTGTGAAGGGATAAAGGGAGTTATCTTAACCTTGACTTTATGAGTTCTAGTAATTGTGTTGATATTATGAATATGCTATAGAAATTATGATGTAGATTTGAAGCTACTCATGAAATCTTAATCAAGATCACAAGACACAAACCTACTCTACTACTATGTGGAAAGTAATTCAAAATCTAGAATAAACCTTTTAGACATGCAACAAGAAATCAGACACATGCAAATAGTATTTTTCCCAAAAAAGCAAACTGATAAAAAAAACAATGCCTTCTTGCATTAATATGAAGAATAGAGATGTATTACAATTGTTTTTCTCAACTCAGCACAATCTTCAAGTGCATAACCAATCTCTCTTCTCACTGAGAAGATATGACCCAAACTTAGTCAATTTATGCCTCTGCTTGAGCCCCTATTGTCTTGCACAAAACCTGAGGAAATAGGCCCCTATGAATTAGGAATTTCCTCCAAAATGCTTGTGCAATTCCATACGGTTGATCACCTGATCTCATGCAACACCTGTACACTCAACTAGTTTACGACTACTAGTTATATGCCTTGCAAACTTCACGAAAATTGGGCAACTTAGATTCTTTACCTGCATGAGATAATTATTAGTTTATTGATCATTTATCTAGATGATCTCTGAGTTAGGCAAATATTCCACAACTTAACTAACCACCAACTAGTTCTATTAATAGTTAAAACTAGTTTAACTGATTACAACTGAAATTAACTCAACCTAGGCCCCTAAAATTTAGAAATCACAATATGAAATTAAATTTCATGCCCCTAACTCAAATTAAGTGAGAAAACTGAGTGAAAAGAGCCATGTCACCTCAGTTAAATCCTCCAAGTTTTATTGATGTGGTATTTCAAATTTTCTTAATTCAATCAAGGAAAAATCAAATTGAAAATTTATTGTTGCGTTTTTCAACACTCCCTCTCAACAAGAAAGGGATTATCAATCACCCCTATCTTGCACCTTCGGAATGTACTACATGAAACACCTCTCAATGTTATTGTTGCTACTGCAACATCTGCAACTGAGATGCATCCAAAAAAAAAAAAAAAAAACTAAATCAACTGTGTCTGCAGTTATCTACTACAAAAATTGTGCTACTGTTGACTCTGCTACTGAGCCTCCTACTTTGTTGTCAACACTCCTTTTCACTCCTCATTATTTGAATGACACAGATCCAGATACTACTGAATAGTATGGCCTCATGTAGTAAGGTAATGATCCATGAGGAGAGTGCCTCAATGGACCCTGCCCAAATTTATGTAGCTCTTCAACTAAGGAACTACATTGCTCCACCTCACTCCAAGAAGTATAGCTACATGTAAAGTGAACTCTGATACACTCATATTTCTTTTTCTACTACTCTACTGTTGCTTCTTCACTATTGCTGCAACTACTCCAATAATGAGTATAATATCCATATCCTGAAGTACTAGCTTCCATAAGGATCCTCACTTTGAAACTAGACTCCCTCTGAGTCTAAATCTGCCCATGGGAAAATATTTCTTCTCCTCAATATACCAATATCAATGATCACAACTAATTTTGTGTCACTGAATATTGGCTCACTAATCTGCCCACTAGCATCCTTCTGGCTCCATTAAGAAGTTTTTACATAGGGTCTTATAGATCTGCCTTGAACTAGGGCTCCATAACACTACCTCCTAACAACTCATTAGTTCTTCAAGGATCACTGTACATGAGGATTTCTATGACTGGTTTCTAAAGTGAATCCATCTCTAATACCATGTAGAAATTACAATGTATATTTTCAGCTGCTCGTGAAAATTTATTCAATATCACAAGACACAAACCTATTCTACTACTCTTTGGAACGTAATTCACAATCTAGAACAAAACATTTAGACATGCAAATAGTTTTTTCTCAAGGAAAGAAAATTTCTAAAAACCCCAATGCATTCTTGCATTAATCTGATGAATAGAGATGTATTACAATTCTTTTCGTAACTGAGCACAACCTGCAAGTGCTTAACCTATCTCTCTGCTCACTAAGAAGCTCTGACCCAAACTTAATCAACTTATACCTCTTCTTTAGATCCTATTTTCTTGTGAAATTCCTGAGGAAATAAGACCCTATTAATTAGGAATTTCCTCCAAAATTTGTGTGCTATTCCTCAAGGTTGATCACCTGACCTCATGCAACACCTATACACTAAACTAGTTGACAATTGCTGGTTAACTTCCTTGAAACTTCACCAAAACTAGGCAACTTGTAATATTTTCATGCATGAGGTAATTATTAGTTGATTGATTAGTTAACTATATTATCTCTAAGTTAGACTGATGTTCCACTACTTAACTGACCACCAACTAGTTCTATTAACATTTAGAACTAGTTTAACTTATTACAACTGAAATTAACTCAACCCAAGCTCCTAAAATTTATGAATCACTACATACCACTGAACTTCATGCCCCTAACTTGAATTAACTAAGATAACTGAGTAACAAGAGCCATGTCACCTTAGTGAACTCCAATTTGTCTGCTGATGTGGAATTTTGATTTTTCTCATTTAATTAAGGAAAAATCAAGTTGAGAATTTCTTGCTACATTTTCAACATATGCTAATGATTATATGTGTGTATGTATGTATGTATGTATGTATGCGATTATCTGACAAGGGTGTCAGGGATCATGCTTGTTTTATGATAATGTTTATATGTATATATGTATGTTTGTATGTCATTGTCTAACGGGGTCATCAAGGATCATGATCGTTTTATGCTAATGTTTATATGTATATATGTATGTATGTATGTATGTATGTATAGTGTTGTCTAACAAGGTCATCAGGGATCATTCTTATGGAGGAATGGTTTCCTATGTAGGTGAATGGCATGAAGAGGCACTTGGTATTATGAGAAATGAAGTGGGAAGAGTAGCCCTAATAGATCTCTGAGGTCAGTATCATATGGATATGAATTGATATTATGAGCTTATGTTATGCTTATGTTTATGCTATGACAGGAAATGCTGAAGGATACATCAATCAAATGAAAGTAGCATGATCTGTGACATGCTGAGACACGAATGGATAGTGGAAATACACTAGAAGTAAGGTTCCTTAGTAGAGACAATGTGGCCTCCATATGTGCAGTACTTATGCCGTGTACAAGTTGTATATGTGGTGTTGTGTGCATGTTGTACATGTGGTGTTGTACACATGTGGTGCTATGTACATGTTGTACATGTGGTGTTCTGTACATGTGGTGCTATGTACATGTGGTGCTCGATACATGTTGTGTAGGTGGTGTTGTGTACATGTTGTACATGTGGTGTTGTGTACATGTTGTAAATGTGGTATTGTGTACATGTCATACATGTTGTGTTGTGTACATGTGGCACTATGTTATGTGTATTGAGTAGATGGTGTATCATGACATGTGTATTTATTGTGTTGTACACTGGGTGTAGGTGCATGTGTTGTGTTGTACATCGGGTGTAGGTGTATGTATTGTGTGGTACACCATGTGTGAGTTTATGTTTGGTGATGTACATTGTGTGTATGTGTACGTGATTGAAGAGAAGAGAAGGCACTGGGTGCTTTTTGGGTTTGGAAATTGATTCAGCATGTGTGTAGAAAGGATAAAGAACAAAGGAAGAAGCAAAAAATTATTCAAAATATAAGTGTTAGTATTTTATTTTATTTTTTATTATGCATGTGATTTATGATAGTTGCATTTTAAGCTAAACGAATGTGGTATGTTTATACATGATGATTTGATCAAAGATCTAGTTTGACTTGTTGTGATAGGAAGTAAACAAAATAGCATGTGTACCTTATTGATGAGCTACCAATGAGGAAAGCATGGAAAGTGCCCAAGTTTGGGTGGTTGGAATTGGCTACTAGAGAATTAGCAGCAGTAAAGAGAATTAGAACATGCAACAATATAATGGTAAAGCGCTTCAGGAGTAGGGCCATTCTGGGACTTTGTAACGCAATAATGTCCATTAATTTCCATGAGCATGCCATGACTAGTATGATGGTTTTGAGGTAGGGATACACCTTTCTTTTTGGACCTTCTTATGTGAGGAAACCTTACCAATGGATGGATCACCACAGGGAATTTGTATCAGAGAAGGGGAGAACAATGAAACTTGGAAGGTGTGTGACTACACGGAACGGGGTGATCGGATTTCGCAAGTGATTATGTAGTAGAGAAGGGAAGGCAGGGGAATGAATTTTTTTTGGTAATTAACATTGCCAAAATTAGAAGCACATTGGGAGTGTGCCCTGAAACAATGAGCCAATAACTATCCACTGAGAGAATAAGTAGCGCAAGGATCATAACATTGGACATTGGATGTAGGTTTGACTTTGGCAGTGGATTCCAGACTTCTTGGGTAGGAGGTGAATCCTAGTATTACTTTGTGGGTGGAGGTGCTAGCCTCTAGACTCCCTTGTTGCTGATGTGGGAATCATATCCTTTTATTTAATAATTAAATAAAATGTGAACACACACACACACACACACACACACACACACACACACACACACATATATATATATGTATGTATATTTTATTGTAAATACTATAATGAGCTAGATTTATAAAGCTCCATAGGTAGTATGTTTAACTTTTGGTTGAAGAAAATGTGCATAAGTATATGTGGTTGTTATTGGAAATACCAGTGTGTTGTGTTATAAAGCTCCAGTAAGTGGTATGTTTGTCATGTTTTTAGTAGCGGTTATTGTAAATATTGAAACAAGCTAGGTCATAAATCTCCATAGACAATATGTTTTGTTTTCAACAGTTTTCTGGTCATAAGTGTCATATAACACCAAGGACAATGTTCCCTTAAGGGAGAGAGGGTTGTAATAGCCCCTATTTGATTTTATATGTAAATAAAATAAAACCAAAGTCATGGGACACGTATTCCAAGCTAAATGTTGGGCAAAACATAGTGATGGGCATCACTTGTGATTAATTAATGGCTAAGGAAATTGGTAAAGGCTTTGGCAAAGGCAAAGGGAAATAATTGGCATTTATTTATGAGAAATAAAGGAAAATAGGAGAAAAGGAAGGTGAAGAGACACAAATTTGCATGCTAAGAAAATTAGAGGAAAATAAAGAAAATAGAGGCTTCAATAATAAAAAGGCTTTTGAGGATCAGTTGACATCTTTTTATCAGTTTAGCTTTGTTGACAGAGTGGCTAGAATGGTGGTAGCTATCTCTAAACAAAAGGATATGGTCGCTACATTCTTTAATAAAAAATATTACGAGTGGTCGAGAGAATGCCATTTTAACATAAAGAAAGAACCCTAGAGGTCCAAAAATGGAACCCTATAAGATGAAATGCCAAAGGTTTTTGGGCCCCTATGGGGTTAGTTGGTAGATCAACTTCCTGAGGTCATAAATATTTCATAAGATATCCATTTGGCACATTGAGTAGCACAGTGGAAATACCTAACCAAGAATTATACATTGTGACTGTGGCTTGGGATAAAGCCTATGTTTTCCACTTGGGCCCCTTCCCAATCAAGAAAACATTTTTTAGGACCTCAAATAAAAATTAGAAGCTCAAGACTCGAAAAACTATAAAAGAAATACTAAGATGGAGAATTGTGCTTTTAGCTAGTGGAATAGGTGCATGGCCATCGATATCCACCTAGATCAGCTCTTCCCCATTATGAAGCAATGTTCTCCATTATGTTGAGTAGCCCCACCAGATGGGGAAACTTTTGATAAATTTAGCTGATGGTGAGATACTTTCCTTGGAGAAGAAACTTCCCTGATTTCACAACCCAATTGATTTGTATGTGGTGTTGGAGGGTATCCTTTGCCTTGGTGTCCATGATTTGATCCACTTAGCATGTTTAATGTAGTAATATTTGATTTTTTTTGGGGCCCATTTCCTAACTGCCTCCGACAATGTCCAAAAAAGTGGAAAATATGGTCAAACCATCTCCAAATTAAACACTAGGTATAAGCCAAGGAAAGGGGGAATTCTCAATTCAAAAGCATAGTTACCCACCACTATTATGATTGTGTAAGGCCCATATTGGAGTTGTCTAATCTTATGATTGGGGAATGTGAGGTTCTCTTTCTAAAAATGTAGCCACACCTTATCACTAACTTAAAAATTATGTGAAACCTTGTGCTAGTCATGTCGCTACTTGTACTTGGAATTGGATTTTTGTAGGATATCATGGGCCTATTGTTGGAGATGTTGGATTCACTCAAAAAAATTGGCTACCCTATATGCCTCAAACTAAGCATGGGAGGACTCTATTGGTGCAAAAGCAATGGGAATAGCTACATCAATCGGGGAAAATGGTTGAAACCCCAAGCACACCTAAAAAGGATTGTGCCCAATAGAGTTATGGAGGGATATGTTATAGTTATGATGAACATATGGAAGGCTTCCATCCCATGTACACAGGTGCTTGGAGTTGTATATGTGGAAGATATGCACAATCATCCCATTGACCATTTTTATTTGTCCATTTTATTAGAGATGAAAGGTAGTCGATTTGGTCAACATGGTATGCATGAGACACCATAGAATATACCAAAAGGTGTTGAGGAACTTGTTATCCCTATCTGAAATAATGGTTTGAGGTACCCAAAAATGAACCCAAAAAGCAAATAATATTTTAGTAGTGGCTTCAAATGTGACACTCTTCTTGTAAGGTGCCAAAATGGCCATCTTGGAGAACTGATCAACAACCATAAACACACAATTGGAGAACTAATCAACAACCACAAACACACTATCATACCATGCTTGGTGGATGGAAAACCTAACATGTAATCCAAGGATATTGACTCCTAAGGATTTTCTGGGGTAGGTAGAGGAGTGTACAACACCTGCTTCTTGATGATTGATTTATAAAGGGAACATGAAAGTGAATGATATGATATACCACTAGACATCTTATTGAATATTTGGCCAGTAGAAATATTGTTGAAATATTGCTACTATCTTCTCCACACCAAAGTTCCCGGCCACTCGACTATAATTTTCCTCTAGATTAGCTTGGCATGCTCGCATAAAGTAACACAAAGGTGGCCTAGTTAGCATATGAGTGCATCTTGGAGGTGGAATTCTAGAAGCCTATGATCAGTGTGGATGGTCATCTCATGTAGGCCTGCACGATGGAGTACATATCCTTATCATAGATGGGGTATCTTTGGACACATCAAAGAGCGTTTCACTATGATATTCCACCGAATTTCCTTGTTGACAAGGATTGCACAAATACCATATCCTAGAGGAATCTACCTCAATCTCAAATGGTTATTGCTAGTTTGGTATGATGAGAACTAGTGCAGAAAAAAGGTAGTGTTTCAAATCCTTGAATTCCTTTTAGTATGACTAAAACTAGAAAGAAAAAAAAATTCCTCCTCCCCTAGTGATTTGACTAAAAGGCCAAGTGATATAAGAGAATCCCAACATGAACCTTCGACAAAAGTTAACAAGGCCCAAGAATCTACAAAGCTTTGTTAGAGTCGTTAGGGATGACCAATCCTAAATGACTTGGACCTTAATTATTTCTGCATGCACCCCATGCTCGTCCACAATGTAGCCCAAGTATTGAATCCTATACATGAAAAATGTGTATTTCCCTAAATTTGCATACAAATTTTGTTACCTCAAGGTGCTCATGACCTGTTGAATCTATTGCAAATATTCTTCCCAGATTTTGGTAAATATGAGAATTGCATCTAAGTATACAACCATAAAAGAGTTTGTGACAAACCATAGGATTTCATCCATCATCTTCATGAATGTTGTCGGAGCATTAGTCAAGCCAAAGGGCATGAACAACCACTTGAAAATACCTTGTAATATTCCTAATGCAAAATCTTAATTGAATAACATAAGCATGCACTAAGACCAACAACCCGAAAACACATTCAATAAAAACACAACACATCACAACAAAAGGTAAATGCGCCAAATCTCTAATCCATTTTAATAATTCTAAGAAAATGGGTACAATGTAGGTGAGAACAATATAACCTAGGCTTGCTTCATCAAGCTAGGCAAAACCTAGGTAATAGCACGAAATCCCACGTGTTAGAGAAGTCACCCAAAGAATCTACCCTTAACCTATAAAATTTTTATTGTTGTTACTAGAATGGAACAGATATTTTGAGACTCCAAAATTCTCAAAATATTAGGCAAAATTAGCTGAAGTCTCCACTTACCAAACCTGCAAAAAACCAAAAAGGGTCTAGGTTGAATCCAACATGCCCTAGTGACCTCAAGGAATGCATGTAGTTATAGCTGGCTGGAAAATGCACTGTAAGAAGAAGTTTATTGTATAATTCCCAAATCAATCCTTAGAAATTCCCCTCTAACCCCCTACAAATCCCTCCTCCAAATAATCTTGTTTCTCCCTACTCCATGTTAGCACCCTATAATTACCTCTAGGTTGAGGAAAGGTTTACAAGGGTGACCACAGACCTCTTTGGGTTAGAAACTAATATTTTCTAATGGAGGGGGCTCCTCACTAGAAACGTTTGAAGGTAAATAACATTTAAGCTCAAGGACTGCAAATACCAAGTTTGTAGAGGTAACTTGGTTGAAAATGGTGGTTGGAAAACTTGAGAGGGAGGATCACCATATGGAACAATAATTCAAATGCTAACACAAAGTATCAATGCGTACATGAAAAACTATTATAACAGAGGCAAGGTAGGTAAGATGAAAAGCTATAACATCTAAGGTAGTATAGTGAGAAAATTTGAAGAAATAAAAGGATACATAGAGATATTTAATCACATGCACAGAGAATTAAACAAATTCTGAATTCTACGACATAAATCTTGATCAAATATCGAGAAGAAAGTGAGAATGGAGCACTTAACTCAAAGTGTATTCCATTATAATTTCAAAAGATAACAATCCTTTAGGACATCAAATAATATGAATTCTAAAACACCGTTTTAGCACCAGCATAAGAATAAAAGATAAAAATATATATGTATTGCATAACACATGGAAAAATAGCACATAACTCAAAATGCATACCACATGAATATCTGGCTAATATGGAAAACACGACATTGATAACTTTATCGAAAAAAATGAACACACATACACTAGTCTTCTCCCAAATTTGAACCTTTTCTTCATTTTCTGTGTGGTCTTAAATATATTTTTTAACACAACATGCGCATATGACCAGATACATTGCATCACTTATCCAAAGAGTGGATTGAATCAAACTAACTTTAGCAATATAATGTTTTTTGAACAAGAAAAACTAAACGAAGCTAACATAAAAAATGAAGTTTTTATCCTATCCAGATATTGACTTATCCATTCAATTTTAATGTTATCCACCTCCTCAAATAACAATATAGTGGAATTAGAACCAAAGACAAAAATAGAAACAACACCTATCTGAGTTGTAATAGTGGAGGGTTGCGCAACAGTTGCACAGTCAGCTCCAACTAAGCATTCACACTTGTAGCACTAACGAACAGATGGCCGATGGAAGGTGATGACTAGGTGACTTAGGTGGAGAGGGACACATCCTACTTGTTCCTTTGCATGTACAAGCTCCACAACTACTCAATCTCATCTTTGCGCAGCAAAAATTCAAAACTTGTAGCTGAGTTGTGCTTTCCCACTCCAAACAAAACCAAGATTCACAACCGACCATGTGAGCCTTATGTTACTTGCAACAACATCCAAAATTAAAAAATTTATCCATGATTTTCCACAAAAATTCAAAAGAAATTCTGTTGTGCAAGGGTGGAAAACTCCAGCAAATACAAAATGAAATCTCCAGTAGTAAACAAAACATGTCTCAAAAACTATCAAATCCTTCTTTTCTTACTAGTTGAAGGCTTACTAGATGATGACTTAGTATCCTTGTAGGGGGTATTATTTTATTTGATTAACTGTGACTGTGGTTGCGGCTTTGGAACACTTTTAGATGCTCCAGATGCTTGTTTATATTTGTTCAACAGTCTCCTAGCTCTTGACAATTTTTGTTTCATTAGCCTCAACCTCTTCCTCAAAATCAAATTTCTCATGTAATATTTTTTTAAATTCTTGTGCAAGGGAATATTCCATTTCATGAACTGTTTGTCTCCATCAAGTGCATCCGAGGGTTTTGCAAGTTGAGTATCAACTTCTTTGATGGTATTTTTGATGGTTTTATTGTTATTTGCTATCTGGTCATCTTGTCTTTGGCAAATTTTAATTTCTTCAAAAAACCTCTCATACTCTTTCCACTCATCAAATGTTGGTTTCTCTGTTGCCTAAACGGTTTCTTTGATTTTCATTTTCCACCCACCTATAGCCCTTGCTTCTCTAGTCACAGGTTTCTGTGGTTTCATTTTAGGTTCTTCCATGTCTTCAACTTCTATCACCTGCTTTCCTTTCTCTTATGTAGTAGGTTTAGAAGGTCCTTTAGATGTGTCACCCTCTATTTGTTGAGATGCCTGTGATGTTGTATGTCTGAGTTCCCTATTCTCCTTTTGCAAATAGGAAATCTAAATGTGTTCTTTAGAAAGATCATCATTCAGTTTTGCAATTTCACTGTATTTTTCCTCTTCCATTTGAACATTATTTGCTTCACCTATGTCTTTCTCTAGCCTAACTTCTGGAATAGTAACAACTTGTTAAGGTGTTGGCTCCTTAATGACTTGCTTGGTTCCCAATCTGGTTCTTGGTCTAAACACAATTTGTGTTTCCTCTATTGTTGGCACCTTTTCTACTTGCCTTCTCATCCCTAATCAATTTTTCCATTATCTCTTTCATTGTTGCTTCATTCTTGGGCTCTTCTTCTTATTCTTCATGTATCTCCATTAGAAAGATGTTTGCATGAGGTAGCAGAACCACACTAAAAAAGAAGCTCTCCTATGACATTTTCCTCTTCTCCAGCTCATGCAACACTAACAACTTAATCAATGAAAAATGAAAAAGATTGGGTGTATGTTTATCTCCCTTTGATTGCACCCTCTTTGCCATTTTACCCAGACTCTTAAACAAATAGTATGTAAAATTTTAAACTCTTCCTCGCAGTAAAATGCATGAGAATTCTAATATGATATTGGTATACGTTACTAAATTGACCCTCACATGTAAAGTACCTCTAGATTACTTTCAGAAACTGATTGTAATGGTTTAACATGTATGTTCTGGGAAATGTAGTATCATACTTATCCTTGAACTGGGGTTTAACAAATTCCTTGAAATATGTTGCATCTAACTCCTGCCCCTTAAACTAGTTCTCACCTTGCAAAGGGATGGCTATAGCATCAGAAATTGTCTTCTCTATAATCAAAAACTCCAAATTACCCAACTTGACTCTGTCCTCCTTGAAATTTAAAGAAAACATGCTTGCAAGCTATACATGGTGGTCATGAGAATGTATCTTCTCACAAAAATAAATGCAACCAATGTTTACAAAGGCCACGTTAATAGTTGGATCAGAATTTACAAGGTCTAGGATCATGGGCTCAAAGCGCACTGCGTCCCCTCCTTTGGTTTTTCCCTTGCTAGTAGTGGTATCCATGTGATTTTAAAAAACTACAAGACAGAACCTTTTAGGTTCATGGCACACCAGTTTTGTGTTGGTATGATAACACTATGCATACATCGACATCGCAATGGAAACAAATGATCTGGTTCTCCCATAGGTGTTAAAATGTTCTACCTATCAATTGATTAAGACACACTATGCATAAGATGAAGAGAGAGTAATGAGGTAGGTGTAAGTGCTAAGGACTTACAAAACTTTTTACCCAACCCACTCAAGCTTTGACACCACTCACATGAACCCTAGGTCTACCGTTCGATCCCTAAAAATGAATTGGAATGAAAACATGGTGTGACGTGGAAATTGGGTAGCAACACATTCAATCAAGCATTAATCGACTGAGGCTAAGCATTAAAAACAAATTGTCATTGATGATGATGTATCCTACCTCAGGCTTTGAAGAAAACTAGTTTATGACTATGTGTCTGCTCTGCAAGGTATCAGAGAACGTTGTGTAGCACTTTGCAATTTCTAGACTTCTAAGTAGCGTTTGCGCAATGGTCTCCTATAGTGAGAATAAATTATGTTTTGACACTATTCTTGTTGGGTTCGACCTCTGAACTTGTGTATTGTTGATGCTTTTTAGGATGGGTGCAATTTGCATGAGTGAACAGTGAAACAACGACGATATGGAAAATTTGAATTGTGCTTTTGTATTTGGTCCTGTATTATACTCATTAATTCGATCATCGTTCTCATTTGATTGAATTTTCATGCATGTAGGTGTAGGGAAAATGGTTATGGGAATAATGGTAATTATGGGTATGATATTTGAATGATAACAATTAAACATGTGGGTATGTAATGATGGTAGGAATGAATGGAGGGATGTAGACAAATGATGTTTAGAAGGTGGGTTTAGAATGAGGGGGGAGGGGTATGTGTGTATATGTATATTGGGATGTGAATGGATTATATATGTAGGGGGTGTATGTATGAAGGGAAGTAGGGAAATAGGATATATGATGGGAAAGTGTGGGGTAATTAAAATAGTAATAGAAGTATATAACTGGCAGAATATTTTAATGAGCCTGACTCCAACTCCATAACCAACCAAACCTAAGACTGAAACATACTCATTTTGAATGGTTCTGATCGACAAATACTAACACATAACTCATTTTAACCCTAATTGACCTTATAAAAATCTGACTCCATGACTTCCATGACTGAGATTCTTTCACAATTTCAATGATGTCGAATAATGAATTTGATACTATGACAACAACAGTATTCATAGGCTAAAATGCTACTCAAAAACTAAAAATGAATGAATAAGGAAAATATATTTGACCTCAAACCCTAGGACCCTAACATTGGGTGCTCAAAATATAAATGGGATTTATCAACTGTGCTTGAAATTTTGGGCAAAGGGAAGGACCTTTCAAGAGGTATAGTACTCCCTTGACTCTCCTCAGATGCTCTCTTTTTGCTAAACAACCTTTCAGGATTTTTACAATCTCAACAAGATTTGGATTAGGGTTTTTCCTAGTGTGTCTCATGGAAGCCAGACTTTCTCACCCAATTTCACATACAACTGATTCCAACACAAGACAAGGTGATTTTCAGCCTATGAATGCCTAACAACTTATCACCCATAGAGCTAAATATAGCTTTCAAAACAATACATCTTCCCAATGAAAATTTAACTTTCGGTCCCTGGAAACGATACCACTATGTTAGCACCCTATGATTACCTCTAGGTTGAGGAAAGGTTTACAAGGGTAACCACAAACCTCTTTGGATTAAAAATTGGTCTTTTCTAACCTGAGGGGGCTCCCTTACTAGAAAAGTTTGAAGGCAAATAACATTTAAGCTCAAGGACTGCAAACCAAGTCTGTAGAGGTAACTTGGTTGAAAATGGTGGTTGGAAAACTTGAAAACCTAACACAAAGTATCAATGCATACATGAAAACCTATTACAACAGAGGCAAGGTAGGTAATATTCCAAGCTATCACATATAAGGTTTTGAAGAAATAAAATGATACATAGCAATATTTAATCACATGCACAAAGCATTAAACAAATTCTAAATTCCGTGACATAAATCTTGATTAAATATTGGAAGAAAGTGGGATGGGGCACTTAGCTCAGAGTGTATTCCATTATAATTTCAAAAGATAATAATCCTTTAGGACATCAAAATAAGATGAATTCTAAAAAATTGTTTTAGAAGCAACATAAGAATAAAAGAGAAACATATATATGTATTGCATAACACATGGAAAATTAACACATAACTCAATATGTGTACCACATGAATCTCTGCCTAATATGGAAAACACTACACTGATAACTTTATTGAAAAAAATGAACATGTTAGCACTCAGTTTTCCCAAGGCTGAGAAAGGAAGCCAAGGAGGTAACCCCAGACCAACTTTCGACTTGGTCGCCAGCCCTACCAAATCAGAGAGGGCTCTCTCTTAATCAACCTCACAACCAATGGAAATGACTGGAGAATATGAGAATTTTAGGCTAGGTATCAACTCAGTAGGGTTTGATTAGGATTTTCTAGATAGAGAGAACTAGGTTTAGGAACTAGGTCAAGTAATTCTAAAGGTTAGTTACAGTCATAAGATGGGGCAAGGTAGGTGCAATCAGTGGCACAAATTGGTTTGTCATTGTAGTGTGGTGAGGAGAATATGGTAGGAGTTTAAGTGAGCAAAAGCATGAATTCACTTATCCCGAAGGAAAACATTGAATGCTAATCCCAAAAAAACAGAGCATTAAAACGATGTTTTCTATTTAAAAATCATGATATAAATCATAAGAAGAAAGTAGATGACTGATAATAATCAAATATATAAGAAAACAGAGGAAAATCAGAGTCATTGATCACAACACAAGAATCCCATTAAAATAGCTGCAATTGTATATCATTTCTGCCAATATCAAGTACACTAATTCAAAAGTATGAGCTTCCAATATCCAACCCCTTATTTGAATTCAATATGTCTACATATAGATGAAAAACAATTTTTCCCATCCAAGGGGTCAAATCCTACCTCCTAGGAATTGATTACATGATTCTCTCTAACCATTGCCAAAACCTAGGGGAGTTAGAAACCACTTCCCCATGTACACTAACTGCATGAGTTTGTTTCTCAAAGCCTTAGTTACAAGATTCTTTTACTATTTAACTCCTAACAAGTTTAATTACATCAGATGATTTCATGAAGTAACCATTTACATCACTCAAGTTTTACCTTTGACCATCATCATCAATAAAACAATGAATTTCACACAAACACAGTAATTTAGTAGATTCAATGCAATAGAAGTTTGGAGGGTGATTTGGAGGCCTTCCCAGAGGAATTTTTGTTGCAAATGGTATGTTTGGAAAGCTGAAGATGTCTACTACGCCATGGAGTTATCAAGAATTGGAAAAATCTACTCCAAACCCCTGAAAAACTTCCTCGAAGTCAAATTTTCCTAGAAGTGCAACGAGTGGTCTGAAATAATGGCATAAAGGTCAAAAATAGGCAAAATTTGGTCATTTCCTAAAAATTTATGCATCTCCAAGCCTCCCAAGGTACTTTTATGACATCCTTGCATCATTATCCATCTCCACATGCTTGAAATTAGGCATTTAGACCTCCTAATAAAAAGCACAACAAGTACTCGTTGTGTTTCTGTAGGATGCTTTTTGCCAGTGCACACAAAAACTCCAAAATTTCAAAAAATTTCTTTTTCTCTTTTTCCTGCATCAGACCACCAAATATGCTTCAGCCAAGAGATCAAGGTTATCCTTCTTTTTGAGTTTCCTAAGTTTCTCTTGAGCTTTTTTTTCATGTTTTTTACCCTCACTTTGTCAATCATGTTTCTTGCATAGTAGTGTCTTAACAAGTTCCTTTGCATAGTGATATCCCTGTTTTCCATTTTCAAAAACTTATTTAAGTGCTCATTAACCCTCTCAAGTCAATATTCCTTATCCTTCTCAAGTTCATAAACTATGGAGTCATCAAAGGGGTTATAGGCCTAAGGAGGAGATGGCTCTTTGACATGCTTTTCCTTCCTTTCGATCGCTCTAGTTTTGGGTCTCCTTGACTATACTTGAATTTCCTTCTCTTCCAAGTGCTCAACATCAATGACTGTTTTACCTTTATCCCTTGCTGCCAAAACATCTGCCTTCCTGGATGATGGAGTGTCCTCTTGTGATTTACTTTTCTACATTAGGTTTAATTTCAATTGCCTTTTCTCTTGTTGCAAGAAATCTACCATGAAATTAGCTTTCGAAAGGTCATCTTTTAGCTCCCTAATATGTGCCTCATTCTCCTTAATTATATCATCCACTGCCTTATCTCCATGGTCAAACATCTCTATTTCAAAAGGTACTTCTTCATGATGTTGCAAGGGTGAATTATCTCAGTCTTTAGGTGTTTCCTCTCTTGTGGCTTCAATATGCACCTCTTCGATGACAACCTTTTTAGGTATTCTTCTTGCTTGAGACCTAGTTCTAGGTTTAGGTCTAGGCATTTTTGTCTCAGGATCATAAGAAAAAACCAACCTCTCACCTCTCTTATATGTCTTTGTAATCTCTACCCTTGAATGAGATTTTTTCACTGATGGCTTGCTTGATGTTTCACCTCCTTGTGGTCTAGATGATGATGAAGGAGTACTTGGACTCTTTAACTGGTTGGAGACAAGTGATAGAGCAGCAGCCTCGAAGAAAACTTCCCATGATATGTTGATTTGTGCTAACTAGTTGAGGATTATTACTTTGACCAGAGCATGTTGAAAAAGGCTTGCATGATGATCTCTTCCTTTCGATTTCACCTTCTCAGTCATCTTCACCAAACTTCTGAACATATAGTTAGGTAGGTTTATGAGTTTCATGGAAGTGAAACGCATCAACAACCTAATATGACACTAATATAACCTGTTGAATCTCCCTTCATAAGTGAAATTCTTCATAATGACCTTCATTGAAGGGCTATACTTGTCCAACAACTATCTGCTAGGAAAAATATGATAAGGAGACTCCTTGTACTATGGTTTCAAGAAAGTCTTACCGTGCTCAATGTCTAAATCCATCCCCTTGAACCAAATTTCTCCTTCATTAGGGATTGTGGTTGCTAAATATATGATCTCTGCTAACACCATAAAGTTTACCCCTACAATTGTGACATGATCCCTTTTGAAATTGCTAGCAAACAAACTTTTTAGATTAGGATTATAACCCACTTCTTGCACTTTCCTACAAAACCCTAGGCAACCTGCCTCCTCAGATGACCTCTTTATAAAATCTGATGAATTAACCTCCTTCATATGAATGGGTTCATATATTGAGATCTCTCCTCCTTTGAATTTATTCTTTTCACTAGTCTCTACTATGTTGGACTTTTCTTTTGACAATAACCCTAGTCTCAAGTAAGAATGGGCAACGGGGACTTAGCTACAAAACAGGGGTAAAAGCACAGCAAATTTGGGTGAGGAAATGAAGGGGAAGGGAGATAGGATAATTCTTGAATAAATTATGGGGAATAGGGAACTGTGTTAGGAAGACAATGAAAGTGTAATTCCTCAATTTTAGTGAGGTAAAGGGGGTGAAATATGGAAAACACAGTCCTAGTCTAGAAGCACAACAACTAGCTAGGGTTGTGTGAGAAAATGATGAAATAAATGAAATTGAGTGAGGGGAATGGTGGGGAGTGTCTAGTGAGGGATATTAGTGATGTATACACTTAGAAGCTAGGAAAATTCTTTGTCAAGTGAAGCAAAACCAATGAAACTGCATAAGCACAGTAGAAAACCCTAAGCAAATATTTTATCAATTTTATGAAGAGATTGACTGAAGTAACAGTTTGTAAGGGTCCCACTTACTTGTTTGAAGATGTTTGAAGCTCTATAATGAAGTTTTCACCTGTTCTTTTCCTCCTTATGCCAACAAAAGCATAATAACCTTGCTAGAAACCCAGCAGAAGCGCAACAAGCTTGTGAACTGAGCAATTGATGATGGAATCTAAACTTTCTGATGGTTGTGGCAAGTCTCACAATGGTTGAGAGGAGCTCTTGAATACTTGGAAGGATATAATGAAGTCTTGAAATGTTTTATTTCTCCTTTATAAATCATAAACTTGATTTTGGCTCATGACATTATATGTACTTTTGAAAGAATGACTATTGACTATTGTGACTGTAGCATAATTTCTTCAAAAGGAAATTTTACCTTGTTTCAATTTATTACCTAATGTTATAACTCCCATGATGGTGATAAAAATGATGACATGCCTCCCTTGTTTACTTTTGATGACTGATATAACGATGACAATCAAAGGTGAATCCTAGACCATGACCTATATGATGGCACATTAACTCTTTTGATGACCTAGGACATGGGATGGTGACATGACCATGATGGGTGATGGTGACCTTGAACAAGTGGAGGGAGTAGCAATGATACCTAGTGTTGGGGAAATTATATGTGTAATAATTCCAACATTAAATTATCAACCTGGGACTCGTAAGCTTTGAGGCACAAGCGCAAGTAACATAGGATCAGAGCATCTAACCTAAATTAATATCAAATTTCTATTTTTGAATTAAGTATGGAATGCAAAGACTCCTAAGCTAACGTTATATCAAGCAATCGAATTATAAAACTCAAAGCAATTGAAACAAATGACATGTAAGGAAATGGAACTCTACTGTCAAAAGTAACCAATCTTGCAATGTAATGAAACTTAATCTAGTACAGAAAAGTAACCACACATGCGATGAAGTAACCTTAATCTAATGCCAAAAAATAAACACTCTTAATCTAATGCAAAAAAGTAATCTTAATCTATTGAAGGAAAGTAATCACATTTGTAGTTGAAATCAACCTTATTCTAATGCAGAAAATAACCACAATTCAAACAAAATTGTAACTAAACTAATTCTTGGGATCACACAAATCAATAAGCATTGAAATTAACCCCTTAATCCTATCTAGTTCACACCCTCAATTCTACAAAGCTTCAAAATGACAATTTCAAATTAATATTTCCATGTTGGATAAATTAACACACTCAGATTAAAAGATCAAATCTTTTTCTAATTTAAAATTCCTGCGAATAAACTTAGAAACTCTATTCCTATTCTGGACTCAACGTTATCACAACAAACTCTGAAAACCTATGCTTAATGCGCATTTTATTTCAATTTTAATTCAATACTTCTCTGACCTTGTTGAGTTCAAAATCAACAACTTCGGCATTAAAAAACTTTGAGTATTAAACACAACGCTACAAGACTTGGAAATAGACAAAGCATAAACTCAATTCATTTCAAGATCTTAGATACCATAATCAATCCCTGCATACTCTCGAATTAAGAATGCTTCACAAATTCTTTTGTGTTATGTAATTATATAAAGGAAACCAGTGAAAATTTTGTTGATCTAAACCAATTGAGAAGCGAGATATATTTCTTTCAATTCGAATTTATAGAACAAAGGACATATTTAAGTACAGAATAAAAATGGCAATTCAAAACTCTAAATAATAGCTCTTAAACAAATATGCACACTACGAAATAATGATCAAAATTAATCCTAAGATCTATATTGGCTGTAGAACTTGCTTCTAGTTGTGGTGGGCCCTTGCCACTCCTGAAGCAAGCCTAAATTAACTCAATAAAAATGAAATTCAAAACACAGTCATAATACTTAACGAGAATTTAGAGACGAAACAAAATTCAGTTAAGATGCAATTATTATTACAACAAAGCTTCAATCCATCCTTTATTATTCTCTGCTTATCTTCCTTTTACAAACTTCCCAAGCTTACAATACAAACCATGGTTGAGAAATTTATAAGATCTACAAGGCGAATTAGTCATTTTCTTCAATATGGAAAATTGAACAATTTTAACAAACTGACCCCAAAGGTATTGGCATATATTCCTAACCATGGCGAATTTGGAAAACTATTTGGAGGGAACCTAAAATGTTATATTTTAAAGCAAAACCTCTCTTAGATTTGTCCCATTCAAATCCATATCCTCGTAAATCATGTCCAAATTTGGTTATCTGGCTCTTTTTGCAAGATTCTAGAACTCTGGAAAACCAATTATTTTTTATATAACTGCCTCCAAGACCTGCTTATAACTTTTAGAAAAATTCGAATTTGCAGAAAATATTTTTGATATATATAATTGGTTATATTTTTAACAAACCCATTTTATCATATTTTAAATATTCACCTCCAGATGCATGTAAATTGAGGTCAAAATTGGTATTTTGGAAACTGTGCACATTTTGAGCAGATTTGTTAATTAACTCTTAGGGACCCACATGTGTGACCTGGTTGCAATCCAACACATGGAAAGGTATTAAAACATTATTTTGAACAATAACCTCCATCATTTTTCCCTGGAAGCATTTCGAAATGTCGAAACCCCAAATTGGATATTCCCATACTCTACTTGCACCAACTAGTTCCACTGACTTGCGAAGAATTTTGGCGATGGAACCCTGTGACAAAAGAACTTAGAAAAACCATCATTAGAAAATCATGGAAAAATAATTTTTAATCATAGAAGAGTAAAGAAAACTAATGATAACCAACCATAGAGTGTAAGATATGTATTTGGTGGGAAGTTATGGAATTATGGTATGAAATGAGTTAAAAGTACACAAATCCAGGTTAAGAATGGTGGTATTGTATGATGGAAACATGGGCATATTTAAGGCCCAACACCTAGACAAATGACTTTGAACCATTTGATAACCAAGAAAGTCAAGTTTTATTTGAAAATATAATAATTTGACCTAAGACTCTATAAACAATATGAAAGAATAAATTTGATCACTAGAACTATTAGAGACTGACAGAACACACATACACTATTCTTATCCCAAATCCGAACCTTTTATTCATGTTCTATGTGGCATTAAATACATTTTTTAATACAATAGGCCCATATGACCAAATACATTGCATCACTTATCCAATGAGTGGATCGAATTAGACTAAATTTAGCAATATAATATTTTTAACAAGAAAAACTAAATGAAGTTAAACCTGCAGATTTTATCCTTAAAAACACAAAGTACATTATCCTATCCATAATGACTTATCCATTAAATTTTAATGTTATCCACCTCCTCAAACAGAAGTACAGTGTAATTAGAACCAAAGACAAAAATACAAACAAGAAGTATTTGAGTTGCGCAACAATGGATGGTTGTGCAGTAGTTGTGCAGTCAACTCCAACTAAGCATGCCCACCTACAGCACTGGCGGCGAGTTGTCCGATGGAATATGATGACTAGGTGGCTTAGGTGGAGAGGGACCCATCCTATGTGTTCCTTTGCATGTACAAATTCCACAACTACTCAATCCCACCTTTTCGCAACAAAAATTCAAAGGTTGTAGTTGAGTTGTGCTTTCCCGCTCTAAACAAAACTGAGATTCACAATCGACCATTTGAGCCTTATGTTACTCCCAACAACATCCAAAATTACAAAATCTGACCATGATTCTCCACAAAAATGCAAAAGAAATTTTGTTGCGTAATGGTAAAAAACTCCAACATATACAAAATGAAATCTCCAGTAGTAAATAGAACATGTCTAAAAAAACTATCACCTCCTTGTTTTCATACTAACTAAAATCTTACTGGATGATGACTTAGTATCCTTGTAGGTGGTATTAGTTTCTTTAATTAGTTGTGACTGTGGTTGTGGCTTTTGCACACTTCCAGATGCTCTAGATGCTTGTTTATATTTTTTCAATAGTCTCCTAGATCTTGACAATTTTTGTTTCGTTAGCCTCAACCTCTTCCTCAAAATCAAATTTCTCATGTAATATTTTTTTAAATTGATGCACAAGGGAAGATTCCATTTCATGAACCGTTTGGCTCCATCAAGTGCATCCGAGGCTTCTGCAATTTGAGTATCAACTTCTTTTATGGTCTCATTGATGGCTTCCTTACATCTTTCATTGTTCTTTGCTATCTGGTAAGCTTGTCTTTAGAAAATTTCAATTTCTTCAAACAACCTCTAATACTCTTTCCACACATCAAATGTTGGTTTCTCTGTTGCCTCAAATGTTTCTTTCATTTTCTCTTTCCCCCTATTTGTATCCCTTTCCACTCTATTCATAGGTTTCCTTAGTTTCATTTTAGGTTCTTCCATGTCTTCAACATCTATCACTTGCTTACCTTTCTCTTGTGCATTAGTTTTAGAAGGTCCTTTAGAGGTGTCACCCTCTACTTGTTGAGCTTCCTGTGATGTTGTATGTCTGAGTTCCCTATTCTCCTTCTGCAAATAAGCAATATGAATGTGTGCTTTAGCAAGATTATCCTACAATTTTGCAATTTCATTGGCTTTGTCCTCTTCCATTTGAACATTTTGTGCTTCACCTGTGTCTTTTTCTAGCATGTCTTCTGGAATAGTAATAGTTTGTTGAGGAGTTGGCTCCTCAATGACTTGCTTGGTTCCTAATCTAGTTCTTGGTCTGAACACAAATTTTGTTTCCTCTGCTGCTAGCACCTTTTCTTTCTCTTTTCTATTTGTCTTCTTATCCCTAATCAATTTTTCTATTATCTCTTTCATTGTTGCTTCATTCTTGAGCTCTTCTTCTTCTTCATGTATCTCCATTGGGAAGATGTCAGTATGAGGTAGCAGACCCACATTGGACAAGAAGCTCTACCATGACATTTTCCTCTTCTCCATCTCATGAAACACTAACAACTTCATCCATGAAAAATGAAAAATATTGGGGATATGTTTATCTCCCTTTGATTGCACCCTCTGTCATTTTACACAGACCCTTAAAAAAATAGTATGGCAAATTTAAACTCTTCTTGGCACTAAAATGCATGAGAAGTCTAATATTGCACTGGTACACCTTCCTAAGCTGACCCTCACAGGTAAAGTACCTATGGATTACTTTCAACAATTGACTGTAATGGTTTAACAAGTATGTTCCGGGAAATGTAGTATCATGCTTATCCTTGAATTAGGGTTTAACAAATTCCTTGAAATATGTTGCATCTAACTCCTGTCCCTTAAACCCATTTTCACCTTACAAAGGAATGGTTGTAGCATCAGAAACGGTCTTCTCTATAATGACAAAATCCAAATTACCCAACTTGACTCTTTCCTCCTTGAAATTTAAAGCAAACAGCTTGCAAGTTGTCCATGGTGGCCATGAGACTGTATCTTCTCACAGAAAGAAATACAACCAGTGTTTTCAAAGGCCACTTTAATAGCTGGATCATAATTTACAAGGTCTATGTTCCTGGGCTCAAAGTGCACTGCATCCCCTCCTTTGGTTTTTCCCTTGCTAGCAATGGTATCCATGTGATTTTAAAAAAATATAGGACAAACCTTTTTAGGTTCATGGCACACTACTTTTGTGTTCGTATGAAAACACTATACATACATCGACAGTGCAATGGAAACAAATGATTTGGTTCTCTCACAAGTATTAAACGGTTCTTCCTATGAGTTGTTTAAGACACGCTACATATAATATGAAGAGAGATTAATGAGGTAGGTGTAATTTCTAAGGACTTAACATGCTTTTTAACCCGACCCACTTAAGCTTTGACACCACTCACATGAACCCTCGGTCTGTGGTTTGATCCCTAAACTTGAACTGTAATGAAAACAGGGAATTATGCAGCAATTGGGTAGCAACACATTCAATCAAGAATTAATCGATTGAGGCAAGATTTAAAACCAAATTGTGATTAAGGATGATGTATCCTACCTCAAACTCTGAAAAAAACTAGTTTATGACCGTGTGTCTTCTCTGCAAGGGCTGAAAGGGCTGCTAATTAGGGGGATGAGTTTATCTATTCCAAGGCACACACACGGGTTTATTGGGAAACTATTGCACATACATTTGGTAGAAATATTTGGGGAGTTTGGGGTGTTAGGTTCCTAGGGTTTGAGGTCAAATGTATTTGCCTTATTCATTCATTTTTAGTTTTTGAGTATTAGCCTAGCATTATGTGCGCAGCGGATAAGTCATTTAAATAATTTTAATGGTATTCATTAACTAGTGATCGTCATCAATTTCTCTAGTACTAATTTGCTTGGTATTTAATCAAAAAACACTGCTTTGAAACCAATTAATTCAAATCATATCAGTTTTACTTAAGCTCCAATTAGAGAGTCCAATTGATACGATTAGGTTTCATGATTGTTTTGTATAACACAGTTTAGAAATCGATATCAATATATTATTTTACTAATATCCTAAATCACATTCTATTTTGATTAACTAAATCTCTCTTGCTAATAGATACAAGTCTTTTCGATGTTTATTCAGTGAACCAACATGTATTTAGGACACTTACTATGTAAACTTATTTTTCCTTCGGCCAATTCTGCATTAATGATTTCATGTTTGTCAATTGAGGTCATACTATGCAATATCAAATGAATTTATTTTTAATCTGTGTGAGGAAGAAGTTTTGCGCGGGAAAATGGATAAAGAGGCCATAGTATGAATTGACAATTACTTTATTTTTGCAAATTGCTTTTGTAATTGTGAAATTAGTTTATCTGTAAAAAGGTAACAATTTTTTGCTCAAACTAAGATGCTCTACAGAATGAAACATTATCTATGATCAAATCAATTTTAACTTTATCTTTATGACCAAGTCAAATTTACTTAATAATAAATTTTATCAATTTCTAGAAACATCATGAACTTATGATACAATAAATTATTTTGCTAAAGTTGAAAGCATGACCTCATAATACATTGAAGTGTATGCCTTATTTTTCAAAGCATTTAAAAAAAAAAATTCATATTTCATTTTGCAATAATCAATGCTAAATTACTCTTTGTAATTAAGTTGCCGAGAAAGTAGAAATATTGTGGAGGAAGTGCAACAAAAAGGGTGAGCGAATAAATTAAGTGCAGGGAAGTTTTCTAAGTAGCAAGAACTATTTTGAATCATACTTTTTTCTTCCTCCGCAGTGCGCATAATGCTAGGCTAATTTTGTGAATAGTTATTGTGTCACTGATTTTTATGACACTATTATAACTAACATTTCTACTTATCCCTAAAAACCTTTCATTTAAAACTTTTTTTTCATTTTAAACATTTGATCACAACGTTGTGCAATATGCTAAATAAAAATTAAAATAAAAAGTAATGCATCGAAGCGATTGATAAAGATCAATAAAGCATGAAGCATAAAATATAAAGACTATAAATTAATCCAAGCACACGTAGATAAAGATCATTTCATCAAATTTTAAATAAAGTTATATGCAAATAAGGTGGAAAAGGAAAAGCTCGAACAATTGACAAGCAATTGTAATGAAACTAAGTATCAATTTATGCCAAAATAAAAAGTATTAGAGTATCGATAACAACTTAACAAAAAATTGATTCACTGCCAAAAAAGAAAAATAAAAATAGATCCATAAAACTTTCAGGATCATTACATACTCAATACCTACTAACTATGAGGGGTAGTTATGGAATAGGATTCTTTGTTGCTAAGATCATTGATAGCGGAAGTTGAAACTCAATGTACATGTTTCTCTGTATGAGCCAATATTCCTTCAAAGTGATTTAGATTTTCGTGTAAATCCTCCTATACCATCTCCAAATTTGCTAATCTATCATGCATCTGCCACTAGTTGCGTTGAATATTTTTCATGAATCGTTAAAATCAAACCTGTTGACAGGACTATGATCTATAGCCTTCCCCCTAACCAATGCTTTCTAGGTGACGTCGACTTGACTTTACTCGTTTACCAACTCCATGCCTCACTTTACCTCATTCGCGTGGCATCTTGTATTTTACTAGAGGACGGAAAAGACTCTAATACAATAATGTTATAAATGATGCAAATTAATGAAATCTTTTACTGTAAACAAAACAATGCATTAACTAATAACAAATACAACCTAGTTAGACTTGCATTATAGTGAACCAGGACTAGGACACAAATGAAACTGCTAAGAATAAGAAAAAATACTAAAACCAGAGCATAGAAATGTTTCACCTTAGTTCATCATTGAATTCAAAAATACTAGAATTAATTTCCATGCATGACATTTATCTATATCACTTTATTAAATTTGTTGGTTATACTGTATGTCAATGTAAATCATCATTGATTTAGCCATTGCTTTGCTTTCAGTGTATTTTTCCAATCTTTTCACAAACCAAAAAATATTTCCCTAATTTCAAATTATTTTTGTAACTTAGTTTGCAAAATTGTCTATTTCCCTTTCCGTTTAACGTAACAATTCATTTAAAAAAATCGACATTGTATTATGATCATTTCTTTTTAACAAATTGATTGATGTTATAAAATAGTTTTTTCAACGTTTAGTCAACAAATACATTCATAAACATTGCTTCACAACTAGTTTCCATTTTGGCAAGGTAGAGGGATGTGCAAAAAACAATATGTTGGGCAGAATCTCCGTTCATTGTTTTTTACACGTTTATATACGTTACCCAATCGTACATACCAACTTTTTGCAGCACAGATTACTGAATATTAAAAATTTAATTAAAGCTAATAATGAAATCGTTATGGCTCACACTAAAGCATTGTGTAGTTCGTGTTCTATCGTTAATAGAAAAATTAGTAAATGATAACTAGAAACATGCAATAAGACCAAAGTCTATAATTCATGTAATTTGGACAAATAACAATGAGCACTTTATTATAATTTCTTATTACTCTCAACTTGAATTCACATAAGCTCTAAACATATAATGCTTTTACCATTACTCCATTAGAGAAATTTTGAAGTATAAAATGGGCCTCCTAACAAATATTACAAAATAATAGTGGAAATAATAAAATAATATTAGATTACCTCATCAAGTTTTGGAAGGAAAAAAAAAAGAAAAAAACTATCTTTTCAACTCTTATTTTCAACTTATCTTCCTAGGATTTTACTTAAATTTCAAGAAGGAGCAGTCATTGGACGCGAAAATTAATTTTGCATCAAAGAAGTACCCATGTGCATAGTTTTGATTAACCCTACCACACGGAAAATGTGAAATACATGGACAAATGTTATTGCAATCACAGTTTTTCATGTATTTCACATTTTTTTTGTAGTATGGTCCATCAGAAGTATGCAACATGAGTATTCCTTTGATGGAAAATTAAATTTTGCATTCAACGAGCGCTCCTGCTCGAAATTTGAGTAAAATCATAGGGAGATAAGTTGCAAATATGAGTTGAAAAAAAATAGTTTTATTTTTTTTATTTTTATTTTTATCTTTTTACCTTTTTACTCCAAAAAATGGTGAATCATCCCCCATGATTGACATCATCATACTGAATCCTTGGTTCTTATAAATTTTATTTTTGTTGTACATTTTTGTTTTGAGGCCCATTTTTTACCTCAAAATTTCTCTAATTGCTAGAAATGTTTATTATCTCAATATTATCTGCTATTAATATCTAAAAGTATATCTGTTAATCATAGAATTAAATCTTAATTAAGCTTTTATGATTTCCTAATTATGCATTGATTCATCGAAAAAATGACAAAAAGACTATTTTATAATATCTGATTACATGTTGATTCACTGAATAAATGACGAAAAAACTAATTTATAATATCAACGAACACATTCTTCTTTATATATTTATGACCAATAGTCATTATACATGTGCAGAATGTGAAGATGCAGAATAAGCTTTCATTATGCAAAAGAAATATGCAAATGGAAATGTATGAAAGACACCCACACATCATTTCAATTTTCTACGACGCATTCTAGTTGCAGAAACTTGTGCATATACTTGAATTTATTGAATAAATGTTGAAAGTATTATTTAATAATAATGATAGATACGATTTTATTGATACGCTTACAACCAACAATCATTACACAATGCGTCAAAGTAAATGTTATTAAGCATTTGAGCAATAACATGACTGCGTATCGATTTATTGAATAGATGTTAAGAGCATTGCTAAGCATTAACTATTTCTTCAATGCTAAGTGTGATTTTTTTTGCACCAAAATCAATATCAGTCACTCCCAGTTTATGCATCTTTGCAAACGTTTATGTCTCAACACAATTTTGCATATATGGTTATGCTACACACTTGTCCTTTTTCACATGCTCTAGTACTAAATTCTTTCAACAATTTGTTCATTACTTGTTATCATTAGAATGATTACATAGTACACTACGTTATAAATACTAATGTTTGTAATCCTTACTTCTACAATATTTCTTTAATTAATAAAAATATGTAGTCTTAATAAGACACTGTATTTAATGCATTTGATAATGTCAAGAGCCTTATAATCATTTAAAAACTAGTATGAAAAGTGTGCAAGAAATTTGTGCAGAGGGACAATGCATGCACAAGTACAGAACAATGCAGCAAAACAATTCAGAATACGAAGATACAATGAGGAAGAATTATGCATTCCATGCAGAAGTGAAAAAGAGTGTCGCACACTTGTATTTGTTATTAACAAAATTAATTTAACGTTGGACAATTCATTATGCACAGAGTTATTTTCATAGCGATTTCATTACTCATAGAGCTTTCATTGTACTGAGTTCTATTTTCAATCTACATAGTTTTTAATAATTAATTAGCGATATTCAAAATACGAAGATATGGATTATTTAGTATTAAAATATTACCAATAATATATAATAGTAATGATATTGAGGAAGTATGCAAAAAGATAATGCATACGGAAATGTGGAACATCGTGGCACACTTATATTTGTTATTAACAATTTTTGTGCCGAGTGTTTTCATTGTGCAAAGATCTTTGTGTAGAGAGCTTTCATTGTGACTTGACCACTTTGATGACTAGTTTGTTAAATGTTTTTTGTTGCCTGCATATGAATTATTTTGTATTAAAATATTAGAAATATTATATAATAATAATGATGTGGGAGAACTATGCAGAAAGACACTGACAACAAGATAGGTTAAGAGCTTTGTGTGGAAAACTTGCATTGTGCGGAGAGCTTTGTTGTGAAAAGCTTTAATTGTTCGAAGTTTTCTCTGCACTTGATAGAACCTTGAAGCAATTAATTAGTGGTAGAATGTAGAAACACATTAACATCAAGGCAAGTGGATAGCTTTGTATTAATTCTGCAGAGAGTTTTGTGCAGACAAATTTCATTATATGGATTATCTGGTATTAAAATTACCAATAACATATAATGATAATAATGCAAAAGAATATTGTGGAGAGACACTCACAACAAGACAAGCCGAGAGCTTTGTGCGGAAAGCTTTGTGGAGAGAGCTTTCAATGTGTATAGAGATTTCATTGTGCAGAGAGCTTTCATTGGGTGGATATTTTTGCACAGAAATATTTCATTGTGTGGAGAGTTTTTTGTTGAGAGTTTTCATTGTGTGGATAGATTCCAATGTGCGGATTTTTTTTACACTCCGCACAACTTTTAATCAATTAATCACATATAGAGATAGGGACTATTTTTTCTAGGGAAAGAAAAACACAGGTATTTTATTGTAAAAATTGGTACATATTACATAAAAAAATCCAAATGAAAGATAAAACTTCGATCATCATGCATGTAGTGGGTAAGTTGTCATAAAGGACACCAGAAAAACCAAAAGATCTATCCATCTATAATTGTCGAAGGCTAATATAGCGGAAATTGACATTGTCGTAAATAACTAGTCCAAATTAGCATTCAAAAGAGGTCCAATATGTTGCGTAATAAAGTTGCAAACAAAGTTTCATAACTACTCGGAGAAAATACTCTGGCCCCACTATACAAACAAAAGAGAAATGGAAACAAGTTAGACCAAAAAAAAAGACCCTGTGATGTAGGAGCATCTAGACCTAGCCAGCAATGTGACGGGGTGGTCACATGTTGTGGCTAATGCAAGACTTGAGGAAGACTTAGTTGTTAAATTTGTGTTAATTTCAATAAGGGAAAGTAGTTAAAAGTGGTATAGTTTGTTTTAATGAAGATAAATATTGAATTATAACTATATAACTAAATACTTCATGTGTGGAAAGAAGTAGTTAGGTATGACTTATGCATAAATTCTTTTTGAAAAAAAAAAAGAGGAAAAAGGAGAGGCAGTAGGGGAGAGATAGATGGAATAAGGGGGGGTCTGACAGATAGAGAGGGCCAGGGTAGAGCACACCCATCCTTGTATGATCAGGCCGTTGAGGTAACAGTAATATGATAATAAAGATTCAGCATAATAAATCCTTAATAGTTTTGTGTTTCTGTGACTTGATCTCCCCATGGTTAATTGGATAAGAGTGTAAGTCTCTGCTCATAAATCTTTGTGTGATTTATGTGATGATTAGTAAATGATTAATGAATATGTGAAATGTTGCTAGGGAATTCGCGTACAATCCCTGTAATACGAAATGGTAATGTTCGAATGCATGAATTGTGGTCGCTGAATGAGTTCTCCTGGTAGTTAATGGCACAGGAATTACGAGGTTCCTTTAGAAGGGTTTGAATACCTTTCTAACACAAAAATCGTTTTGATTGATGTGAACCAAGGTTTGTATGTTGTATTGGAGGAACCTGTCATAGATTAAATTCAGCGTTAGTGATATATTGTTAATGTCATTGATATGAATCAAGTTGCGTATGTCATATTAGAGGAACTTGTCATGAGTTAAAACCAGAGTCAGTAATAAGTTGTTAATGCCGCTAGAATCACCATGGGAAGCCTTCGCGTGGTGTTGGTTAATTTCTAGTTCACGGAAGTCGCCGCCTGGGCATAAATGAGCTAAGGCTTCCGTGGGTTAGGGGTCCGCGCAGAAGATCTGGAAACCTTGCTTGGAAGGTGGAAAAACGAAATTGGCCTTGAGGTATCTGACCTCATCAGCAACAAATAAATGATGCACATATTATATTGTAAATGTGTAGGAAGTAATCAGAGCTTTTAGGTTGACAAAGTATTTATGCCAGATTTATCCAGTTTGTGCGCAATTTGGGAAAATTTTCTGTAAGTTGAACCAAATTTGAGCAGGAACGACCACGAACAAACGCAGAGCAAGATTTCTTAGAAGGTGCTGGAGAACCAAGCGAGCCCATCGAGAATTGGTTGGAAAATGGTGAAACGAAATTGACCAATATACTCAGGGAATCTTGTAGAGGAGAACAAAGTTGTGGAGCATGCTGCGTGAATATGTGAGGATGGTAGTGTTGTTTAGTAGCTTTGGTGTGAATGGCATTACAGAATGGTAGCTAGGAATCCTGGGATTCCTATTTAGAGGGCGTTTGATTGAGTGTTGAGTTGCCATAAGGTGGCATCAAAGTGGAGTTGCGATACAGTGGCATCAAAGTGGTATCAGAGAGGGAAAAGATTTCCTTCCGAAAGGAGTTTTTACGTGTTGAGAAAGAAGAGTGTGAGCAGCCAAGGTGATAGAGCTGGTAATCAGAGAGACTGGTAGGATAAAAAGACTAAACAAATGTGTTTTGTGTGCAGGGTTTTAAAGGTTGCATAGGGAGAAAGCAGGTCTTGGAAGAAGATAGACGCTGGCAGTAGTAAAGAGGTAAGATAGCAAAGGAAAAGTTGCAAAGGGCAAATGGCCAAGGACAAAAAAGGTCAAAGATAACAGAATGCAAGATAGCAGAGAGAGTTGAGAATTTCATTATCAAGGGAGATTTCAAATCCAAACACATACTAGAACAGAGAAGAGAAGAGTTTTACTCTCAAGGAAAGAATTTGTGGAAAACAAATAACTTGAGAAAGCGCATGCAAAATGCTGATGGACATGATCCTGCAGGGATCATAAAAAATATATATATGATGATATTTGTTTTAACTGAGTTGATAAATTGTGATTGAAGGTTTTCAGTAGTAGGCAAAGGGAAAAGCAGAGCAAAGAAAGCACTCTGAGGTGTTCTCAAGGGAGAGTGAGAGCTTGCAAAAGCCTAGGAAGAATAAAGATGGTGCTCAAGGGAGGTTCTAGATGGAGGACCATGCTTACCAAAAGACTGAGCGTGGAGAGCTTAGTGAGGTAAGATTGCAGTGAGGAGGACTTGCTGTTGCGGAGGCTTATTGCAGTGGAGAGAGGAGCTCAAGAAGAGAGGATGAAGACAAAGATGATGGAAGATCATTGAAGAGGTTCTAAAGAAAGTCACTATAGAAGAAAGAATTCCAAGACAAAGGACATGAAGAGGATGAGTCAAGAGGAGCTTGACAAGCAATTGCTGACATGAAAGCAAGATTGGAGATATTGACAGAGCTGCTACAAGAACTAGAGGACCAGAAAAGAGGATGGACCTTTCCATTAAAAGGAAAGAAGGTGATTTGGCACTCATTATAGATGAGATGGAAGAAAAAGGAGATTGCCTTATGGACAAAGGAACTCAAATTCTTTGAGTCAAGGATGAGAATTGAAGATGTTGCAGGCAAATTTGTTCAGAGGAAAATGCTTGAAGAAGCAGGAGAAGCAGATGAAGTTATCTGCAAGGCAGAGGAAGGAATATCTCTAGATGATGATGAGGAAGAGGTGAGATCGTATAAGGGTCTCAAAATTTCACAAGAGAACTTGCATCAGCATACTAAAATGTTAACAGGAAGACTAAAAGGAAGCTCATGGAGATATACTAAAATGTTGACAGGAAGACTAGAAGGAAATTCAGAGAAACGGGTTAAATTGGTGACAGAAGATAAAACTAATGGAATCATGGAAACACAACCTTATGGGAAAGATGCAAATAAATTAATTGACGTGCCACATAAACTTCCAACATTGCATACACCGTTGCCAGAAATATTGGCTACAATGTTACCGCTCGAAGGAAGTTCAGGTATGCAAGAAGGCCAGATGAGCATCAGGAAGAGTGTTTTATCAGTAGAAAAGAATTCATTAATTCAAGATGTAACATCAAAAATATATTCTGTAGAGGATGTGCAACTTTCCAATAGTAGCCTGAGCGACAGGGAAAATTTTAAGAACCACCCTAAATTCATATGTATAATAAATGGGCGAATCCCCATGATACATAGGAAAAATGGGAGGCAATTTTATTACTAATATCTATATATATGTATATGTATATGTATATGTATATGTATATGTATATGTATATGTATTGGCGAATCTCTCACCAAATTATATTATCTTGTAAAGTAATGGCAAATCTTTCACTAAATTATAAAATCTTGTAAGATCTTGGAAAATATTTCACTGAATAATAAAACATTGTGAAGCCTTGGCAAATGTTTTGTTAAAGTATGAAACCATATATGATAATAATAAAACATATTCATTAAACTGTAATATACTAACATACATGTTTGGAAAAAAAGAAACATAATTTTCACTTCCTACAAACAATGTTGCAAGTTTTAGTGGCCATGTTTGTCATGGTAGGAGAGATTAATGTTTTATCTACCACTTTTGTTAAGCTACCACTTTTGCCAAGCTATCAACTTTCTTTTTTATTCCATGTACTCCGACTACGAGATTAAAAAAAAAAACACATCAAATTTGTTTACCCCAACACGCCAACAAGTAGCAAGGCCCAACTATATAATATAATGAAGTAGTAGGTATCCCAAAGTCCCGAAGGGGATCTAATGGAAAGAAGTGACTGTTGAGAAGCCTTCCAATCAATATATAAATATATAAATGTAGATTTATTATTATTTTAATTGGAAATTTTCAATTAAATAATAAAATTTAGTTACGTCTCTCCCAATCTAAATTTCTTATTAGCATAATCCACTACCTTCATACCATTTTTAACAGTGTTGTAACATGTGAATTAGTTTCCTTTTTGTTGCACAATCTCCACCTTTTAGGACAATATGGTGCAGTGACCCAACCCCTACAGATCATTATGACAAACTAATAATAGCAGAAAAGATGAAAGGTTGTACAAACTAGCATATTTTTCAAACAACTAATCCAAGATCAGTACCTTAACTTTTTCATGAAGATATCATATTGAGAATGTTTAAAAAATGGTGGGAAATCTGGGTAGCGACTATCTCTCTTCTACGAGGGAAAGAGTTAAGATTTTATTGTTTTGAATTTTTTTTTTTTGTTAAATCAGAAAAACCAATATTAATGGAGATATCGGTATTTTTTACTAAATTTTGTGAGGTGACTAAATGTAGCTTTAACCATTCACCTTAATATTTTTTCACAACATAATTTTCTAAGTCTATTTAATATCTTCATTATCATAAAAACCAACCTATATCCATCTTAACTCCACATCTACCACTTTTAAAGGGATGAAATCTATTTATCCCTCCCAGCACTTGGTAGACTGTTATAGACATTTTTGGGCACTTCAACCCCAGTCATAAATGTCCATAAACTGAGGGCTCCTAAGTCCCTAAAAGTGTTGCTTCACTACCTAAAGGAACAAGGTCAGCTGATTACATCATCTCCCAGAAGTTCTCCACAGAAAACTGCTCAGAAATGGTCAAAACAGGACAATACTGAATGCCCAGTGCAGAGGGTGCAATGCATATCACCTTTCCAGTGTAAAGGGTGCTATGCATATTGGATGGCCCCTCTGTAGGGTTTGATGGGCGAGAATGGACAAATGTCAGAGACAGTTTGCGAGGTGGAAGATCATAGAATCTTCTAGAAACTTCCCCTCTGACACTTGCCTCTTTGATTTCAACCAAGGATGAGTAAGAGATCATCAATCTCCAAGTGGAATCAAGAACTATCAGAGAGAGGACACTAATTAAAATCCCAGAAGCTAACTCACCCCCCTACAATCATCTATATATGGATCCCTCATCACAGAGATCCAGAGGCTGGAATCTTGTATCTGGTAGAGAAGTGTTTTTGGTTTTCTGGTGTAACTTCATAGTGTTGGGTGATCTAAGATTTACTTGAGGTGAAGAAGGGCTTTCTTGCTAGAGGATGATGCTGGGTTAGAACAATTGGTTGTAATCATCTTGCTATTCTTGATAATAATAAAGCTATTCAAGTTTTCCTCCACATTCGTGTATGTTTGATTTTATATGCATTTGTGTGGTTATTACATATCTGGTCCTGTGTTATTTATGAATATAGATCTCTGTTCTTCGATAGTATTATGCTGCTTTGATTCCACAGCTACTCTCTGAAGCTGTGTAGACAAAGAAGGAGTGGCAAAGATATATCGAGAAGGAGAGGAACCAAGCAAGGAACCAAGCGCAAGACAAAGGTTGGTGTCCTATGTTCCCCTCTTATCTATTTTTCATAAAGGAAAATGAAAGTAGTTTTAACTTGTTTGTTTCTAAGATAGCTACCAGTCTTAGTGGGAATAGCAGCTCTAAGTGGACACTATTCCCGGTAACAGTGTCTATTTGACTCAATGATATGCTTGAATTTTTAGCCCATTCCAATCCTACCATAATTAAATTAAGAGAGACAAGGACACAAGAAGTAATACCAATAAATGAAATTAGAGACTTTAGAATGCAGCTCAATTGTAACTAAATGTAATGTTAAGTATCTTCAGCTTCTTGGTCAGCAATGAGCATCAAATCACACTATAAAAAATTCCTTGCATTATGATAATTTGGTTGCACCTACACTAATCCTTTGTAGTAATACCTTGACTTTCATATAGATATAAATTTAGAAACAATCCTACTCCTGCAATTCTTCCCTATATGGATCATCTTTGTCCCCCCTATTGATAGTTATTTTTCAAGGCAAAAAAATAGAACTCTCCAATTTCATCATTGCCTTTCAAAATAATGCTTGAGTATTTCTAGCTGATTTTTCTACCAGTCTCTACTCAGGTCCATGAAATTCTTGATTTGTCTCCATCGCACAAACCCATTTTCGTAATAAAATTATAAATCACACATCTACATTCCTCATCCCCAACATACCAATTCCTTACAATGGAATACTTTATCATTTCTCCCTCGGTGCAATAGAGATCCACTACTATGGCATGGAGATGATTGGTGTCATAAAATGGTACAGTTCATCTATCAATATATGTCACAAAACTCCTCTCACCTCACATAACTCCTCTCATCTAAAAAATTAAGAGTCCTCTCAAATTCCTAGTCTCCATCTCATTCATCCTGAAATAAGTGGATATTTTCGTGGGTTACAAAGTGTGCTTGGAGATTTGATAGCAGGAGCTATCACTAAAAAAATAAAAATACAATGCAGAATAATAGTTATCAGTAGGAGCAACAACCCTAGCAAGCTTCTTCCTAACTAGATAAAGATATTCTTGAATTACCTCTTATCATGAACAAAAGATAACCTCAACTACCTATAGGGTCTACCTATGCATGGTGGCAATGAAAACACTGTTGAAAACAACATCTACAACAACATTGGTAAATCTCTTCTTCTAGTCAAGGGCATGCCCAACTTTTGAAAAGTATCAAACAGGTCAGGGTCCACCTCATCCAGGCTCCTCTTCTTCTTCTACTCCCTATGTTTAGGTTCAAAATAATACCAAAGGTCTTCGAAATTGATGGGTGGGTAAAATTTGTCAAATCATTGAGTTCTTCCATTTTTAATCACTGTCTGTAAGAATTGAATCTAAATTTCAAAATTCATTTAGGTTCCTTCTCTTTAGCTGAAATTAACCTAAGCTTTGGAGAGTTGTAAGGCTTAATGGAGCTAAGTATATTCTACGTAAAATATGTTAAAATTGGCAACTAGGGCCAAACTTGATTTGGGTCATCTTATTTATGGCACATGATAATTTTCTTGGATCCCTCTCATTGAGAGGTGTAGGATTGATCTAAAGATCATCCACTTCCGATAAGTATTCATGGAGTTATGAATTTATTTGTGTTATAAGAAAATTCATCAAGGTTAGCCAACAACCAAATAAACCCCACATGTGCTCAAGTGTTAGTATAAAAGGGGATGACTTGAGTATCATTTCTCACACACACTTCTATCTCAATTTCTCTCTCCACTTGTGTTGCGTTTTAGTGGAAGAGAAATCTAGGAGTGGAAGCCGTAGATGTTGGAGGAAAAGAGGCTGCCCTAGATGCAAACGAAAGGAAGCCCTAGACGCAGATGGAAGGAAGCCCTATATGTAGACTAAATGGTGCCCTAATGCAGACCTAAAGGCTTCCCTAAACGCTGGTCTAATCCAGCCCTCAATGCTGACCTAATTCAGCCCTAATGTAGTCAAGTTGATGGGCCATAGTGAGGGTTTGTTGTAGGTGATAGTGTGGTAGGTAAGGGCTATTCCAAGTGCATAATGTTGGGTAGGTTAGACTAAGGAATAACTGTGCAGACATCAGAGTCATAACCACAATATAAGGGGTCAAAGGAATAGTGTGGATGCTGCCTTAGAAAATGTAAAGGTGCTGAAGGGACAACATGACCTTAGCCGCAATATGAAGGATCTGAAGGAACAATGTGGCCTTAACTGCAATCAATCAAGGGCTAAAGAAATAGCGTAGGTATGGAGGGTTATCCCCTTGGAGAACCACATTCTTTAGAAGGTTGCCTTGCTGATTTGTATGGAAGATAAGGGTTGTAGGGTGATGCCCTATCCAATGATGCAGTGTAGTGCAGCGTGGTGAAACAACACATGGAAGTAAGGTTACATGGTGCTGCAAACTAGTACATCAAAGTAAATATACAGTTGGGCTACATGGTGCTAGCAAGATGCATGGACAACAAGCTACAAAGTGTTTCAAAGTCACATAGGAAAACAACAAGGTATAGCAACTATGTTGGGACAGCATTACTAATAGAACAACAAAGGACATAATGCTGCTAACATGCATGGGACAACAAGGTGACATAGTGATGCTAACATGCATGGGACATCAAGGACATAGTGCTACTAACATGCATGGGACAACAAGGTGACATAGTGTTGCTAACATACATGGGACAACAAGGACATAGTGCTACTAACCTCCATGGGAAAACAAGGTGACATAGTGGTGCTAACGTGCATGGGACAGCAAGGTGACATGGTGCTGCTAAGACACATGGGCAACAACCAGATATGCTAAGACATATTGGAAAACTGCAAGGTGTGGAAAGGCAAAGTGAGACAACAATTGTGACATGGAAGAAGGAGCATGGTACAACAACAAGCATGGACAACATGGCTATCATGGACATCATGGATAACAATGGCAAGCATGGTGTTGCAAGCACATGAGACATGCAATATGACAACATGGCTCAATGATGGCACATGGGACAACAATGCAGCATAAGGTGTAGTAGTCATAAGGTCCAACATTGTGATGATGGGTGCATCATGGTGCATCATAGTGAGGTGCATCATGATAATGAGATGTAACACAATGAGAGGGGAAGGAGTCACCTTGGAGAATCATTTGAAGTAGCATGTCATCAATTGATGTCATGTATCATCTTCCTAGAGATGATCTCTGCTCTTAAATAGAAAATTCAAAGTGTTGACTTCTATTGTAAATGAACTATCTCTCTCTCTCTCTGCTGAACTATTGAAGAACATAAAATAAGAATTGATCAGAGATTTCCCCACATTGGGGTTTGTCCCTGGCTAGAAGCACATCTTGTGAGCTCTTTTCTTGCCTTGTCTTCTACAAATTATGTTTATGTTCTATCTACAATTTAATTAATTGCTGATGTGATTGCTAATCTAGAAAATTTATTGAGCTAACTATGAAAATTGAAATAAATTGCTCTAACCATAGAACATAGCTAAAATAAACATGGTATCAGTGATAAGGTGAAGACAAAGCCCAAGAAAGAGTGAAAGAGAAATCACTGAAGACAATTGGGAAAGGAAAAAAGGCTTAATGGATTCCTCATCCCTCTTCAAATTCACCAAGGGTGGAAGGAATGGAAAATGCCTTACTTAAAATAAGTTTGGCCATTATGTGAAGGAGTGTCTAAATGTAAAGAACACATCACTTGGTGATAATAACAATCATTCCAGGTACATCTTCAATGATCAGAGGAATGACAAGTAATGTAGATAATCAAGGAAATGGTTGACTCTTCAGAGAAAGCAAGGAACCCCAAGTATGAAGAATAAAATGTTGCTTCTGATAAGATAAAGAAGAGTTATCTTGTATTCGCCCTCTCCTTCATATTCTATGGGAATCTAGCTTATTGATTATAGTGCTTCAAGGAACTTTTTTGGATAGAAGGGTGCTCTCTCGAATTTGGTAAGAGATAGAAACAATCGTGGGATTATACTTGGAGCCAATGCTACCTATCCCGGAAAAGATGTAGGAAATGTTACCCCTCAATTGAATGAGGGTAACTCGATTGATTTACAGAATCTCTTTTATGTACCTAATCGCAAGAAGAAACTGGTGTCCATTTCAACAATGGAAGTCAAAATTTTTAGGGTGGCATTCATCGATGGAAAGGTAAGTGTTTGAAAATAGAATTTTCAAAGATTCTTTTTTTTCATGGGTTCAAGGTTGGCAATTTGTGTTAAGTTGCAGGATGGCCCATTAGGGATCATGTCAATTGACATATCTCATCTATAAGACCGATGGTCTACTTATGGGGCCCTACATGATGTGAGTTAGATGGTGACAGGGATGACTAAATTCAAGAAGAGAATGAAGGTACATGTTTGAGATGTACTGAAGGAAAATCTTACAAGTCGACCATTCCCCTTATGTAGCAGGTCCACAAGTTTGGAACAATCTGAGGAGTTTGATATTCATGATTGGGAATCTCATGTATACAGGTGGAAGAAAGCCCTCTATGGATTGAAGAAAAGCACCCCAGGCATAGTATGAGAGGATTGATAATTGTCTCATGAAGATGAGATTCACTAGGAGTGAAACCGATCCAAACCATTGCTCGAAGGTTGTGGATGATAAACCTCTCATACCTGCACCTTCTAAGGATGATCTATTTCTGACAGATGCAGACCATCTCATTTGTAGAAGTAAGAGGGAGTTGGATTCCAGATGTCGAACAGTAAACTGCAAGCCCGTGACTACCTCAAGGATCTTAACTTTTAGAAGTTATATGGTAGTGATGCCGAATAGATTTAAGAAATGTCTCTAACTTTCATAAACTCATTCACATTGATGTTCTTGGTTAACTTCCATCCAGACATATGTTTTGTAGTTAAAATGATGAGCTCATATATGGTTGAGCCTCACTAGATTAGTGCCAAGAATCTTCTGAGATATCTTTGGGGCACAATCTCTCATGAATTGAGATACACTGCTGGAAATGTGAAGTTGCATGACTATTCGAATGTTGACTAGGCAGGCAGTGTGGAGGATCACAAGAGCACTTCTAAGTGGTGGTTCTCTTTGGATTCTACTTTGATATCATGGATGAGCAAGAAGTAGAATTCAGTTTCTATAAGCATCGTTGAGACCGAAAACATAGCTACGAGTATGATCTCGTATGAATTTTACTGGTTTTGGAAGCTCTTCAGTGAGTTGTTTGTACACATGATGGATACCATCGTGATCTTTTGTGCCAACCACGGGGGGATTCGATTATTGAGGTATCATGTATTATATGATTGCTCCAATAGATAGGCATTAGATTATACCTTATCAGGGATATGGTACATCGATGAGCGAGGAGGCTCCATCACATTGAGACTGATGCACAGGTCGAAGACATTCTGTCAAAGCCCCAGCGAGAGGTCAAATTTGTGACTTTCCCGAACGACTTGGAGTCATTGAGAGACCCTCTTATGAGGGTCCTGTATGTTGCATGCATTGAGATCTGGGAGCTCCGTGGACCTTGGGGTACTTACTAAAGCATCACGTGACCATAGGGTGATTCTCCCTCCCCTAATGGTGCAATGTGTACAAGGTGAATGGCTCACCCTTCCCCTATGATACCTCGAGGTGGCTTAGGGAAATGATGAATGGTTCTCCTATCGAGGCATCCTAACCATGTAGTGTTGGACTCATGGGAATTACCTCTCATCTAGCCAATGAGTAGAGAAATGGGATTAGGGACCATAATAGTAGTATTGATGGCCGCATCATTGTATCTATCATACTCCCTATGCTAGGATGACCTCCATTGTTTTGGGATCAATGAAACTAATCTAGGATTAGCATGAGTCATTTGAGACACTCTCTTGTGATATTTATATGGGATCAATAAAATTGACTTCAGATTAGTAGAGAATGGTATGAGACATTCTCAATCAATTCTTCTTGTTCATGCTTTAGCAAAGCAAAGCTCAACAGAGGAGAGCAGAGTATTGCAGGGCACTGATGGTAGAGATAGTACAGTCAAACAAATGGATTAGCGGATGGAGTTCTCCCTAGTTGAGACGGAGTGTTAAAATTGGAAACTAGGGCCAAACTCCATGTAGTTCATATTATTTATGGTAGCTGATATTTTTCATGGATCCCTCTCATTGAGAGGTGTAGGATTGATCTAAAGATCATCTGATTCCGATAAGTATTCATGGAGTTATGAATTTATTTGTGTTATAAGAAAAATTGTCAAGGTCGGCCAGTAACCAAATAAACCCCACATGTGTTCAAATTTTTAGTATAAAAGGAGATGACTTGAGTACCATTTCTCACACACACATCTATCTTGATTTCTCTCTCCACTTGTTTTGGGTTTTATTAGAAGATAAATCTAGGAGTGGAAGCCCTAAACATTGGAGGAAAAGAGGGTACCGTAGACGCAGATGGAAGGTAGCCCTAGACGTAGATGGAAGGAAGCCCTAGATGTAGATGGAAGGCAGCCCTAAATGCAGACTAAACGATTCCCTAACGTAGAACTAGAGGTTGCCCTAAACGCTGGTCTGATCCAACCCTAAACGTTGATGTAATTCATCCCTAATATAGTCAATTTTATGGGCCGCAATGAGGGTTTGTTGCAGGTGACAATGTGGTAAGTAAGGGCTATTCCAAGTGAATAATGTTGGGTAGATTAGGCTGAGGAAAAACTATGTGAACAATGGAGTCATAGCCGCAATATAAGGGGTCAAAGGAACAACGTGGAGGTTTCCTTAGACAATGTAAAGGGGTTGAATTGACAGGGTGACGTTCGCCGCAATATGAAGGAGCTAAAGGGACAGTGTGACCTTAACCATAGTCAAACAAGGCCTAAAAAATAGCATAGGTATGGAGGGTTATCCCCTTCGAGAACCGCAGTATTCAGAAGTTTGCCTTGCTGATTTGTATGGAAGATAAGGGTTATAGGGTAATGCTCTATCCGGTGATGTAGTGCAATAGTGCAACATGGTGAAGTAACAGATGGCAGCAAGGTTACATGGTGCTACAAATTAGTACAAAAAATTAAATATATAACTGCACTACATGGTGCTGGAAATATGCATGGACAACAGGCTACATAGTGCTGCAAAGTCACATAGGATAGCAGCAAGGTATAGTGATCCAAAATGGATCTAGAAAAGATTTCTAAGTCTAAAATGTTCCTCATAGAAAAAAATAAAAGTCAAGGGATGCCCTTAGAAATAGTCCCATTGCATATATCTCTTCAATCTGAATCTACTGCAATTTGAATGCACTAAAATGGACTTCGGAGGCAGAAGTTATCGCAGAAAGAAGATTGCCGATTGTCCTTTGAAAAGCAGGCAATTTCCTATAAAAGTGGCCTAAAAGGTTCTTTAAGGAAAAATCACATCAAAAGGTTCAAAGGGTAGACAGACCGAAGGCATTAAGGACCCCCGATCAACGATCTCTAACTTATCGCATCGGAGCTAGGCCTTTGCCTGATATTGGGACCCCAGGCATAGTGACATGCGATTGCGATATCAGCGATCGACGGATCAGCGGATCATTGGATCGCCAAATCGGCAGTCGACATAACCAAAGGGAAAACCACCGGGGCCGTTGTAATAGTGATATCGCGATATCTGATAAAGCGATGGGTCGATGTGCGATCGTACGCCAACTATTGGATCGATGAGCAGGATCAACAGTCAGGATTTGATCGGGGTAATCGGCGATCAGGTGAAAGACGAATACCTAATACAAAGGGTATTTACATGCGATTACGACTTGTGATTGCGAGATTCCGATAAGGGGTGGACCCTATGGAATTATAGACCTGATTTCATAAGTTTTGAAATCTAGGAATTCAAGATTTTCAATGTATTCCCACGTATTGAGGTTTTTTTGACCTCTCGCCTATGTGATGCAATTGCAATATTGTGACTAAAGGTAGACTCGATGGGGATTATCAGTGCGATTTCATAATTTTTGAAATCCAAAAATTTGGGATTTCTGTGTATTTCCAGTGTATTGGTTTGTTTGGCCAATACGCCATGCTATTGCGATTTGTGATGGAATGGCGGACCTGATAGGATTTTAAGCATGATCCTATATTATTGAAGTCTGGTTAAATACCCATGATGGGTTTTTCATGTTTTTCCTATTTATTTCCATTATTTTGGTTGCTATGGCGAGAGGAAGGCAAAAATGATCGGGTCTCCTGCGCCCGTGATTCCTTTCCACTGTGAACAGATTCTTGTGGTGAAACAGTCAGGTTTTCCATGATAGAGGAATGTAACCGTTGCCACACAAATACACAGAAAGATCAAGTGACAAGAGGAAGAGAGAGTCACTTGGAGGTTGAGTGAACTACAGAGGCATGCAAAGGTCAAGAGAAGCTCATAAGGGCCAAGATCCAGAGCCAGAGCCAGAGCCAGAGCTGAGAGCCAGAGCCTAGAGAATAACAAAGAGATCAAATGATGTAGCTTTTGCTGGTGTCCAAAGCATACTGAAGATAGAAGGAGTTCCAGAGACAGTGAACAAACTCTGAGGGAGTTGGTGCAAGCTAAAGCAAGATAGCTTAGAGTGCTGATTGAAGTAGTCTAGTCCAGAGAAGCCTAGATCTGTCTGCAGAGTAAGGACAATCAACGAGATAATATGGTATTCTAAACCTAGAGGTTCATTTGTAAACCAATGGATTTGAGTGTGGAGCTTGTAAAAGAATTCATTCATAATCCCAAAGAGCCTAATCGAGTTTATTAGAGCTCAAGGAGACGTAGCCCAAGATATCAAGGTGAACTCCATATTATATTGTTATGTGTGATTGCTTATTGCTGCATTGTATTTGTTGTTTTATTTGCTGTTGCGTGTATCTAAATATCAGTTTAAGCAAATGAACATAAGCACTTAATAGGTGAAGGCAAAAGCAAGCATACACCTATTTCAAGTACTTTTTAATTCCGCAATTGGTTAATCATAAGGTCTTGGGAGTATATAAGATTTGGAGTGGGAGAGGTTCTTGTAAGCTTGACAAGAAGCCTTTAGTGCCCCATTTTAGATAAGGTGGTATCAGAGCATAAATTTGGTTAACCCCACCTTCAAAGAAGGCGATATCAATGTTGGTTATACCAGGGCAAGTGGTATTAGATCATAATGCTTGATTGACAGAGCAAAGATTGCTTGTCTAAAAGGTGTTTAAACAGTTAGAGGTTGATTGTATGCATGTTTGTCGACTAAGTATTGTTTGAATTTGCAGAGGTGAAGGGAAAGATACTGATAGCTAAGTCTAGGAGAGGACAAGAAGGAAGAAGGGCTGAAGGAATTCTTATTATCCCAAAGGACCTCAAGGCAATCCTTAAAGCACAAGAGATTTGTTGCAATATGTTGCTTGAATAAAGCTCTTTTTTAATCTTGTTTGAAGTTCTTTTGTTTGTTGGAATAATGACAAATTCTACAAGTGAGTCCTCAAAATCGTCTTTCTTCACAATATTTTTTTATGAAGACATGAAGCAAGACTTGTTCATCATGATGGACAAGGTGAGAGAAATGTATGAGAATGGAAGGAAGAGTAGCATACTTAGAGAGTAGTTGAATTCCATGGCGGAAGAGAAGCAGTTGCTTTCTGACAAATTGCAGGAAATGGAGAGGCAACTTCATATTGCAAATATGAACCTGAAAAGGATGCATTAGTTGGAGACACAACACTTTGTTTCCAAAGAAGCCTTAGTCAAGTATAAGCTTGAAGAAAATGTAAACAATTCCTATTTGTCTTCAAATTCTTCTAAGAATGCTTATATTGGTTCTTCTAAAAAACATACCAGAGGCATAGGTTGCATGTTAATGTCCAAGATTGACTATGAAGGAAAAGGCTTGCACAAACATGCACAATGTATTATTGAGCCAATAATGGTTGAGGAAAGGCCTAAGTATTTGGGTCTTGGCTATGGATAGTCTTATGGAGAAGGTTCCAAAGCTACCATGAAGACAATTTAAATAGTTCCAAGAAGGAGTTTCATTTCAGGTCTTATACCTCAAGAGTGTGAAGATTGTATTCTTGGGGAATACAATAGTGTGAAGCATATTTTGTAGGAAGAAGGTGTATATCAGCATACACTTGAACAAGAGAGTTGTGGAAACTCTGAAAGCCTTGAAGAGATTGATGATGTTCCAAAGGGAACTACTTCTTCATTCAATTCACCTCATCATGAAGGAATTAAAGGTGAAAGAGAAAGGTATAAATCTAGTTCTTATCATATTCCTTTTGATTATGTTCAGCACGGTAAATTTCCATATAAGTATGGGAAAATAATTGAATGATCCTTTTGTGGTTTGGATAACCATAATGTTTCTAGATGTTGGAACAGAATGGCCACATACAGGAAAATTTTGAAGGAAAAGAAGCAAAGAGCCAAAGGTCCATCGGACAAGGCAAATCATGTTGTCAAGAGGATGCACATGTCTTTCACTTACTGCCATAAGCAAGGACACATTGCTGAAAAGTGTTGGACTCTAAATCCAACAATGCTTCCACGAAACTTGAAGAAGGTGGAAAGAGAAAATGTCAAGAATGGAAAGAAAGTTTTCATGAATGATGTGCTTTAGGATGATGAGATCTGGGAGCTCCGTGGAGCTTGGGGTACTTACTAGAGCATCACGTGACCATAGGGTGATTCTCCTTCCCCTAATGGTGCACTGTGTAGAAGGTGAATGGCTCACCCTTCCCCTGTGATACCCCGAGGTGGCTTAGGGAAATGATGAATGGATCTCCTATACAGGCATCCTAACCATGTAGTTTTGGACTCATGGGAATTACCTCTCATCTAGCCAATGAGTAGAGAAATGGGGTTAGGGACCATAATAGTAGTATTGATGGCTGCATCGTTGTATCTATCATACTCTCTATGCTAGGATGACCTCCATTATTCTGGGATCAATGAAATTGATCTAGGATTAGCATGAGTGGTTTGAGACACTCTCTTATGATATTGATCTGGGATCAATAAAATTGACTTCAGGTTAGTAGAGAATGGTATGAGACATTCTCAATGAATTCTTCTTGTTCTTTAGAAAAGCAGAGCTCAACAGAGGAGAGCAGAGTATTGCAGGGCATTAACGGTAGAGATAGTACAGTCAGACAAATGGATTATCGGATGGAGTTCTCCCTAGTTGAGACAGAGTGTTAAAATTGGAAAATAGGGCCAAACTCCATGTAGGTCATATTATTTATGGCAGCTGATATTTTTCATGGATCCCTCTCATTGAGAGGTGTAGGATTGATCTAAAGATCATACGATTCTGATAAGTATTCATGGAGTTATGAATTTATTTGTGTTATAAGAAAAATTGTCAAGGTCGGCCAGTAACCAAATAAACCCCACATGTGTTCAAATTTTTAGTATAAAAGGAGATGACTTGAGTACCATTTCTCACACACACATCTATCTTGATTTCTCTCTCCACTTGTCTTGGGTTTTATTAGAAGATAAATCTAGGAGTGGAAGCCCTAAACATTGGAGGAAAAGAGGGTGCCCTAGACGCAGATGGAAGGTAGCCCTAGACGTAGATGGAAGGAAGCCCTAGATGTAGATGGAAGGTATCCCTAAACGCAGACTAAACGGTTCACTAATGTAGAACTAGAGGCTGCCCTAAACGCTGGTCTGATCCAACCCTAAACACTGACCTAATTCATCCCTAATATAGTCAATTTTATGGGCCGCAATGAGGGTTTGTTGCAGGGGACAATGTGGTAAGTAAGGGCTATTCCAAGTGCATAATGTTGGGTAGATTAGGCTGAGGAACAACTATGTGAACAATGGAGTCATAGCCGCACTATAAGGGGTCAAAGGAACAATGTGGAGGTTGCCCTAGACAATGTAAAGGGGTTGAAATGACAGCGCGACGTTTGCCGCAATATGAAGGAGCTAAAGGGACAGTGTGACCTTAACCATAGTCAAACAAGGCCTAAAGAAATAGCATAGGTATGGAGGTTTATCCCCTTCGAAAGCCGTTGTATTCAGAAGTTTGCCTTGCTGATTTGTATGGAAGATATGGGTTATAGGGTAATGCCCTATCGAGTGATGTAGTGCAGTAGTGCAACATGGTGAAGTAACAGATGGTAGCCAGGTTACATGGTGCTACAAATTAGTACAAAAAAGTAAATATATAACTGTGCTACATGGTGCTAGAAATGTGCATGGACAATGGGCTACATAGTGCTGCAAAGTCACATAGGATAGCAGTAAGGTATAGTGATCCAAAATGGATCTAGAATAGACTTCTAAGTCTAAAATGTTCCTCACAGAGGAAAATAAAAGTCAAGGGATGCCCTTGGAAATAGTCCCATTGCATAGATCTCTTCAATCTGAATCTATTGCAATTTGAATGCACTAAAATGGACTTCGGAGGCAGAAGTTATCGCAGAAAGAAGATTGCCCATTGTCCTTTGAAAAGTAGGCAATTTCCTATAAAAGTGGCCTAAAAGGTTCTCTGAGGAGAAATCACATCAGAAGGTTCAAAGGGTAGACTTAGACCAAATGCATTAAGGACCCCCGATCAGCGATCTCTAACTTATCGCATACGAGCTAGGCCTTTGCCCGATATTGGGACCCCAGGCATAGTGACATGCGATTGCGATATCAGTGATCGGCGGATCAGCGGATCATTGAATCGCCAAATCGGTAGTCGGCATAACCAAAGGGAAAACCCCTGGGGCCATTGTGATGGTGATATCACGATATGCGATAAAGCAATGGGTCGATGTGCGATCGCACGCCAACCATCAGATCGATGAGTAGGATCAGCAGTCAGGATCTAATCGGGTGATCAACGGATCCCCAATACAAAGGGTCATTACATACGATTATGACGTGTGATTGCGATATGCTGATAAAGGGTGGACCCTATGGAATTATAGACCTGATTGCATAAGTTTTGAAATCTAGGAATTCAAGATTTTCAATGTATTCCCGTGTATTGAGGTTTTTTTGACCTCCCGCCTATGCGATGCGATTGCGATATTGTGACTAAAGGAAAAATCGATGGGGATTATCAGTGCGATTTCATAAGTTTTGAAATCCAAAAATTCGGGATTTCTGTGTATTTCCATTGTATTGGTTTTTGTGGCCAATACGCCATGCGATTGCGATTTGTGATGGAATGGCGGACCTGATAGGATTTTAAGCGCGATCCTATATTATTGAAGTCCGGTTAAATGCCCATGATGGGTTTTTCATGTGTTTCCTATTTATTTCCATTATTTTGGTTGTTATGGCCAGAGGAAGGAAAAAATGATCGAGTCTCCTGCGCCGGTGGTTCCTTTCCACTGTGAACGAATTCTTGTGGTGAAACAGTCAGGTTTTCCATGATAGAGGACTGTAACCGATGCCGCACAAATACACAGAGAGATCAAGTGACGAGAGGCAGAGAGAGTCGCTTGGAGGTTGAGTGAACTACAGAGGCATGCAGAGGCTGAGAGAAGCTCATAAGGGCCAAGATCCAGAGCCAGAGCCAGAGCTAGAGCCGAGAGCCAGAGCCAGAGCCTAGAGAACAACAAAGAGATCAAATGATCTAGCTTTTGCTGGTGTCCAAAGCATACTGAACATAGAAGAAGGAGTTCTAGAGACAGTGAACAAACTCTGAGGGAGTTGGTGCAAGCTAAAGCAAGATAGCTTAGAGTACTGATTAAGTAGTCTAGTCGAGAGAAGCCTAGATCTGTCTGCAGAGTAAGGACAATCAACGAGATAATATGGTATTCTAAACCTAGAGGTTCATTTGTAAACCAATGGAGGTCAGTGTGGAGCTTGTAAAATAATTCATCCATAATCCCAAAGAGGCTAATCAAGTTGATTAGAGCTCATGGAGACGTAGCCCAAGATATCAGGGTGGACTCCATATTATATTGATATGTGTGATAACTTATTGTTGCATTGTATTTGTTGTTTTATTTACTGTTGCATGTATCTAAATATCAGTTTAAGAAAATGAACATAAGCACTTAATAGTTGAAGGAAAAAGAAAGCATACACCTATTTCAAGTACTTTTTAATTTCGCAATTGGTTAATCATAAGGTCTTGGGAATATATATGCTTTGGATTGGGAGGGTTCTTGTAAGCTTGACAAGAAGCCTTTAGTGCCCCATTTTAGATAAGGTGGTATTAGAGCCTAAATTTGGTTAACCCCACCTTCAAAGAAGGCGATATCAAATTTGGTTATACCAGGGCAAGTGGTATTATATCATAATGCTTGATTGACAGAGCAAAGGTTGCTTGTCTAAAAGGTGTTTAAACAGTCAGAGGTTGATTGTATGCATGTTTGTAGACTGAGTATTGTTTGAATTTGCAGAGGTGAAGGGAAAGATACTGATAGCTAAGTCTAGGAGAGGACAAGAAGGAAGAAGGGCTGAAGGAATTCTTATTATCCCAAAGGACCTCAAGGCAATCCTTGAAGCACAAGAGGTTTGTTGCAAGATGTTTCTTAAATAAAGCTCTTTGTTAATCTTTTTTGAAGTTCTTTTGTTCGTTGGAATAATGACAAATTCTACAAGTGAGTCCTCAAAATCATCTTTCTTCACAAGATTTTTTATGAAGACATGAAGCAAGACTTGTTCATCATTATGGAAAAGGTGAGAGAAATGTATGAGAATGGAAGGAAGAGTAGCATACTTAGAGAGTAGTTGAATTCCATGGTGGAAGAGAAGCAGTTGCTTTCTGACAAATTGCAGGAAATGGAGAGGCAACATCATATTGCAAATATGAACATAAAAAGGATGCATGAGTTGGAGACACAACTTTTTGTTTCCAAAGAAGCCTTAGTCAAGTATTAGCTTGAAGAAGAGGTAAACAATTCCTGTTTGTCTTCAAATTCTTCTAAGAATGCTTATATTGGTTCTTTTAAAAAACATACCAGAGGCATAGGTTCCATGTTAATGTCCAAGATGGACTATGAAGGAAAAGGCTTGCAAAAACATGCACAACGTATTTTTGAGCCAATAATGGTTGAGGAAAGGCCTAAGTATTTTGGTCTTGGCTATGGATAGTCTTATGGAGAAGTTTCCAAAGCTACCATGAAGACAATTGAAATAGTTCCAAGAAGGAGTTTCATTTTAGGTCTTCTACCTCAAGAGTGTGAAGATTGTATTCTTGGGGAATGCAATAGTGTGAAGCATACTTTGTAGGAAGAAGGTGTATATCAGCATACACTTGAAAAAGAGAGTTGTGGAAACTCTGAAAGCCTTGAAGAGATTGATGATGTTCCAAAGGGAACTACTTCTTCATTCAATTCACCTCCTCATGAAGGAATTAGAGGTGAAAGAGAAAGGTATAAATCTAGTTCTTATCATATTCCTTTTGATTATGTTCAACATGGTAAATTTCCATATAAGTATGGGAAAAGAATTGCATGATCCTTTTGTGGTTTCGATAACCATAATGTTTCTAGATGTTGGAAGAGAATGGCTACATACAAGAAAATTTTGAAGGAAAAGAAGCAAAGAGCCAAAGGTCCATTGGACAAGGTAAATCATGCTGTCAAGAGGATGCACATGTCTTGCACTAACTGCCATAAGCAAGGACACATTGCTGAAAAGTGTTGGACTCTAAATCCAACAATGCTTCCACGAAACTTGAAGAAGGTGGAAAGAGAAAATTTCAATAATGGAAAGAAAGTTTTCATGAATTATTTGTTTTAGGATGATGAGATCTGGGAGCTCCGTGGAGCTTGGGGTACTTACTAGAGCATCACGCGACCATAGGGTGATTCTCCCTCCCCTAATGGTGCACTGTGTACAAGGTGAATGGCTCACCCTTCCCATGTGATACCTGAGGTGGCTTAGGGAAATGATGAATGGTTCTCCTATAGAGGCATCCTAGCCATGTAGTGTCGGACTCATGGGAATTACCTGTCATCTGGCCAATGAGTAGAGAAATGGGGCTACGGACCATAATAGTAGTATTGATGGCCGCATCATTGTATCTATCGTACTCCCTATGCTAGGATGACCTCCATTGTTCTGGGATCAATGAAACTGATCTAGGATTAGCATGAGTGGTTTGAGACACTCTCTTGTGATATTGATCTAGGATCAATAAAATTGACTTCAGGTTAGTAGAGAATGGTATGAGACATTCTCAATCAATTCTTCTTGTTCATGCTTTAGCAAAGTAGAGCTCAACAGAGGAGAGCAGAGTATTGCAGGGTAGTGATGGTAGAGATAGTACAGTCAGACAAATGGATTAGCGGATGGAGTTCTCCCTAGTTGAGACAGAGTGTTAAAATTGGAAACTAGGGCCAAACCCCATGTAGGTCATATTATTTATGGAAACTGATATTTTTCATGAATCCCTCTCATTGAGAGGTGTAGGATTGATCTAAAGATCATCCGATTCTGATAAGTATTCATGGAGTTATGAATTTATTTGTGTTATAAGAAAAATTGTCAAGGTCGGCCAGTAACCAAATAAATCCCACATGTGTTCAAATTTTTAGTATAAAAGGAGATGACTTGAGTACCATTTCTCACACACACATCTATCTTAATTTCTCTCTCCACTTGTCTTGGGTTTTATTAGAAGATAAATCTTGGCATGGAAGCCCTAAACATTGGAGGAAAAGAAGGTGCCCTAGACGTAGATGGAAGGTAGCCCTAGACGTAGATGGAAGGAAGCCCTAGATGTAGATGGAAGGCAGCCCTAAGCGCAGACTAAATGGTTCCCTAATGCAGAACTAGAGGCTTCCCTAAACGCTGGTCTGATACAACCCTAAACATTGATCTAATTCATCCCTAATATCGTCAATTTTATGGGCCGCAATGAGGATTTGTTGCAGGTGACAATGTGGTAAGTAAGGGCTATTCCAAGTGCATAATGTTGGGTAGATTAGGCTGAGGAAAAACTATGTGAATAATGGAGTCATAGCTGTAATATAAGGGGTCAAAGGAACAATGTGGAGGTTTCCCTAGACAATGTAAAGGGGTTGAATTGACAGCGTGACGTTTGCCGCAATATGAAGGAGCTAAAGGGACAGTATGACCTTAACCATAGTCAAACAAGGTCTAAAGAAATAGCATAGGTATGGAGGGTTATCCCCTTCGAGAACTGCAGTATTCAGAAGTTTGCCTTGCTGATATGTATGGAAGATAAGGGTTATAGGGTGATGCCCCATCCAGTGATGTAGTGCAGTAGTGCAACATGGTGAAGTAATAGATGGAAGCAAGGTTACATGGTGCTACAAATTAGTACAAAAAAGTAAATATATAACTGTGCTACATGGTGCTAGAAATATGCATGGACAACAGGCTACATAGTGCTGCAAAGTCACATAGGATAGCAGCAAGGTATAGTGATCCAAAATGGATATAGAATAGACTTATAAGTCTAAAATGTTCCTCACAGAGGAAAATAAAAGTCAATGGATGCCCTTGTAAATAGTCCCATTACATTGATCTATTCAATCTGAGTCTACTGCAATTTGAATGCACTAAAATGGACTTCGGAGGCAGAAGTTATCTCAGAAAGAAGATTGCCCATTGTCCTTTGAAAAGCAGGCAATTTCCTATAAAAGTGGACTAAAAGGTTCTTTAAGGAAAAATCACATCAGAAGGTTCAAAGGGTAGACTTAGACCAAAGGCATTAAGGACCCCTAATCAACGATCTCTGACTTATCGCATCGGACTAGGCCTTTGCCCGATATTGGGACCCCAGGCATAGTGACATGCGATTGCGATATCAACGATCGGTGGATCAACGGATCATTGGATCACCAAATCGGCAGTCGGCATAACCAAAGGGAAAACCCCCAGGGCCATTGTGATAGTGATATCGCGATATGTGATAAAGCGATGGGTCGATGTGCGATCGCACGCCAACCATCGGTTCGATGAGCAGGATCAATGGTCAGAATCTGATCAGGGTAATCGGCGATCAGGTGATCGATGGATCCCCAATACAAAGGGTCGTTACATGCGATTACGACTTGTGATTGCGATATGCCGATAAGGGGCAGACCCTATGGAATTATAGACCTGATTTCATAAGTTTTGAAATCTAAGAATTCAGGATTTTCAATGTATTCCCGCGTATTGAGGTTTTTTTGACCTCCCGCCTATGCGATGCGATTGCGATATTGCGACTAAAGGCAGAATCGATGGAGATTATCAGTGCGATTTCATAAGTTTTGAAATCCATAAATTTGGGATTTCTGTGTATTTCCAGTGTATTGGTTTTTATGGCCAATACACCATGCGATTGCGATTTGTGATGGAATGGCGGACTTGATAGGATTTTAAGCGTGATCCTATATTATTGAAGTAAGGTTAAATGCCCATGATGGGTTTTTCATGTGTTTCCTATTTATTTCCATTATTTTGGTAGTTATGGCCAAAGGAAGGCAAAAATGATCGGGTCTCCTACGCCGGTGGTTCCTTTCCACTGTGAATGAATTCTTGTGGTGAAACAGTCAGGTTTTCCATGATAGAGGATTGTAATCGATGCCGCAGAAATACATACAGAGCTCAAGTGACGAGAGGCAGAGAGAGTCACTTGGAGGTTGAGTGAACTACAGAGGCATGTAGAGGTCGAGAGAAGCTCATAAGGGCCAAGATCCAGAGCTAGAGCCAGAGCCAGAGCCTAGAGAACAACAAACAGATCAAATGATCTAGCTTTTGCTGGTGTCCAAAGCATACTGAAGATAGAAGAAGGAGTTCTAGAGGTACTGAAAAAACTCTGAGGGAGTTTGTGCAAACTAAAGCAAGATAGCTTAGAGTGCTGATTGAAGTAGTCTAGTCCAGAGAAGCCTAGATCTGTCTGCAGAGTAAGGACAATCAACGAGATAATATGGTATTCTAAACCCAGAGGTTCATTTGTAAACCAATGGAGTTGAGTGTGGAGCTTGTAAAAGAATTCATCCATAATCCCAAAGAGCCTAATCAAGTTGATTAGAGCTTAAGGAGACGTAGCCCAAGATATCAGGGTGATCTCCATATTATATTGTTATGTGTGATTTCTTATTGCTGCATTGTTTTTGCTGTTTTATTTACTGTTGCATGTATTTAAATATCAATTTAAGCAAATGAACATAAGAACTTAATAGTTGAAGGCAAAAGCAATAATACACCTATTTCAAGTACTTTTTAATTTCGCAATTATTGGTCAATCATAAGGTCTTGGGAATATATAAGCTTTGGAGTGGGAGAGGTTCTTGTAAGCTTGAAAAGAAGCCTTTAGTGCCCCATTTTAGATAAGGTGGTATCAGAGCCTAAATTTGGTTAACCCCACCTTTAAAGAAGGCGATATCAAAGTTGGTTATACCAGAGCAAGTGGTATTAGATCATAATGCTTGGTTGACAGTGCAAAGATTGCTTGTCTAAAAGGTGTTTAAACAGTCATAGGTTGATTGTATGCATGTTTGTAGACTGAGTATTGTTTGAATTTGCAGAGGTGAAGGGAAAGATACTGATAGCTAAGTCTCGGAGAGGACAAGAAGGAAGAAGGGTTGAAGGCATTCTTATTATCCCAAAGGACCTCAAGGCAATCCTTGAAGCACAAGAGGTTTGTCGCAAGATGTTGCTTGAATAAAGCTCTTTTTTAATCTTGTTTGAAGTTCCTTTGTTCATTGGAATAATGACAAATTCTACAAGCGAGTCCTCAAAATCTTCTTTCTTCACAAGATTTTTTTATGAAGACATGAAGCAAGACTTGTTCATCATGATGGACAAGGTGAGAGAAATGTATGAGGATGGAAGGAAGAGTAGCATACTTAGAGAGTAGTTGAATTCCATGGCGGAAGAGAAGCAGTTGCTTTCTGACAAATTGCAGGAAATG
>APFE031073672.1:111905-136241 GCA_000404065.3 Pinus taeda | reverse complement strand
AGTGATTACCCCATTACTATTGTAGTTGTACCCCTTATTAATATCGTTGTGCCCCTATTGCCCCCATATTGTTATTACGTGCCCCATAGAATCCCTCTATTGTTATTTTTGTGGCTTTATATTATTATTGTTAGGTCGGCTGGGTTATATTGTGACTCCTTAGACTCCTATATATAGAAAGGAGGTTTTGTCATTTGAATCATCCAAGAATTGTTCATTTATGTAATGTAAAGGAGGTTGCCCCCTCGAAGAGGCTGAATTCTAAGGCGTTGATCTATCTTTTCTATCTTTTTCTTGAGCTGGTTACATAACATAGGCTCAGAAGCCCATCAGTCACGTCTATTCATCCTCAATGTTGCATATAAATAGAAGGTGACTTGGCTTCATTTGGACACACTCATCTTCACACTTCTCTTTCTCTCTCCTCATTGATTGGGTACATATTTATGGGCCTATCTTTCTCCACACGTCCGAACTTTCAGGAGTGCGAAATTTTAGGAGGCCAAAATTTTAGGAGAGCGAAATTTCAGGAGGCCGAAATTTTAGGGGAGAGAAATTTCAGGAGACCGAATTTTTGGACATTTTGACCCAGCGTTGACCGCAACTAGGGCTAAAGACAGACGGGCTGTTTGACTGGGTTGAATTTGACTATTTTGAGGGATGTTTTATCTTGTTGTTTAGAGGCCGAAGTTGACTGAAGTTGACCGATTTGTTGAGGGTCAAATATGCTCTATTGACCAACGTTGACTTTTCTGCTTAGGGCTCTTTTGCTGCTGTTATAAATGATCAGATTTGTAAATTGTACTATCTCTCTGTGCTGAACTATTGAAGACTAAAAGAATATTTGATTAGGGTTTGTCCCTGGCTGGTGCCACATCTTGTGTCCTCTAGTCTTGGCTTGTCTTCTACTATTTATGTTTATGTTCTATTTGCATTTTACTATCAGGTTGACATGATTGCTAATATGAATATTAATACTGGGCTAATAAAGAAATTGAAGTAAAATTGCTCTAAAGCATAGAACATACAATTGTTGCCTAAAATTAACATCGTATCGGAGTTGAGGTGAAGACAAAGCCCAAACAAGAGTGAAAGAGCAATCACCAAAGACAGTTCGAAAAGGACAAAAGGTTCAATGGGTTTCTCATCCTACTTCTCGATTGAAGACAAGCTCCATGATAAATTTGACTATCATGGATGGAAGATATCTCTTGATTTGACCTCGGAAGAAAAAGAAGTGATGACTATGTGTAGGGTAAAATCCCTGAACCTCCTTCAAATGCACCAGCTGTTGCAAAGACCAAGTACAATAGGTTTGAAGTCAAAGCAAAGAAGATTATCAAAGAGTCCATTGACAAGCATCTAGTGGCCTACATCTCCGAATTGAAGACCTCCAAGGATATCTATGACAGGTTGGTCGACATGTTCAAGGTTAGTAATGCTAATCAAATTCTATCTCTCAAGAATAAGTTGAAGGATATTAAGGTTGTTAACCCATGTTGTCATCCATGTGGAAACATTGTTGGTATTGTAAAGTATGTACTTGTTTTAAGACAAAAATGATTAACAATTGCAACCACGCAATCTAAAGGTTGTTGTAACAAAAAAGGCACAAATTCTTCATGCAATATTACTTCCACATGCACGCATATATATGGGGGAAGAATCTCAAGTTATGCACCATTTTAAACAAAAAAACAACATTAAGGCATTGGGAATTGTCTATATGTGAGCTCAAATAAAATATAACTTGTAGTACTAGCACAACTACACAAAATGTATTTGAGATATGTTATACATTTAGTATACACACACCATGTCGAGCCATATTCAAGTCACCCGAGATATCAGAAGACATTGACAGTGGTTAAGAAGTTATATTATTGGCCAAACTTGAAGAAAGAGGTGGTTGAGTATGTTGCAAAATGCTTGGATTATCAGCAGGTAAAAGCAGAGTGTAAGCATCCAGGTGGTTTATTATAGCTGATTCCAATTCTAGGGTGGAAATGGGAGGTAATTTCAATGGACTTTATTACAGGTTTGTTGAGGACATCGAAACAACATGATTCTATTATGGTTGTGGTTGATAGGTTGACCAGGCTAGCTCATTTCATTGCAGTTAAGTCTACAAACTCAGCTAGTGACATAACTCATATTTTCATCAGGAAGGTAGTGAGGTTGCATGGTATTCCTAGGAAGATTGTGTCAGACAGAGATGCCAAACTCACTTATAGGTTTTGGAAGGATTTATTTATAGGGTTGGGAACAAATTTAGCCTTTAGTACAACTTATCATCCGCGGACTGATGGGCAGATAGAAAGGGTTAACAAGATTCATGAGGACATGTTGAGAAGGTATGTCATGCATAGTAGTGGAAGTGGGAAGAGTATCTTCCACTCATAGCATTTGCATATAATAATGGGTATCAAGAGTCCTTGAAGATGAGTATGTTTGAGGCACTTTATGAGTGAAGCTGTAATAATCCCATTAATTGGGGTGATATAGTGAATAGGGTATTGATTGGACTAGATATCTTGGAATAAATGGAACAAGAAATGCAGGCTATCGAGACATTATTTTGTCTTTTATATTAAAAAGACATATTTATTAATCAATGTTGATCCATGTTGTTTTCATCAAGCACACGACCATGTAATTAGCAAAGAGAGAAATGATGTAATTAAAAAAGAGATAAAGAATGAAGAGATGTATATCGAAATACCATTACAACATGAATTTATTTTATTTAAAATTATTTTTAATAGAAATTTTGGTCGAAATATTATTATTTTTTCAATTTTATTTTTAAATTTTTAAACAAAATGGGTAGGTGTGTTGTTATTGAATCAATTTGGTTTGAAGGACAAAACCTTTTACGTATGCTTTGGAATCTTCATCATCCAAATTCAAAAATGTCCAAGAAAGACATGAAGTACTAATTCTCTGAGTACATTGTTTTATTCCACGCTGACACTTTTTATATATCATCCAAAATACTCCTACTATAACCACAAACTTGCATAACATAGATTAAGCTTTGTGCGTTGTTGGCTTGATTATCTCAATAATTACTGGTTTATTGCCCAATTTTTTGTTTTGTTCTGCTTCTATTTCTCGAGGTATTTTCTTGAGTGACCTTTTTTTCCTTGTTTTTTTTCTGTATCATGATTGTTGCCCTCATCTGTCCAAGTTAGGGTCCACGCCATGTTACAAGTGATTACCCCCGTTGACGAGGGACCAACCTCAACATTATTAGACTTGAGTAGGATATTTCCTTTATTATTCATAAGAACATTTTGGGTTTCTGTAGGGGTTGACTTTAAGTTTTGCAAATCTGAATTATTTTCGGGGTTTAGAGCCTCTTCGATTTCATTTATCTCCCGGTCTTCTTGATCCATTATTACTGTGTCTTCTCTATAAGCTTCTTTGTTTGAAATAGGGTTTGGATCCTCTTGACCATTCTCAACTTGATTTTGAAAAACATCAAATTGATTTGCAAACGATAAAGCCCCATTGTTATTTTGAATACTTTGATTCTTACCTGCTATTTCCATGCCTCTATTCCCTCCAACGCCCCATAGTTAGGTTTATTTCTAAAGGAAAACCCTTCTCCAGATATACCTCAACATAGATTTTAGCGTATGCAAACTGAGATCCTTTTGGTCTAGCCCTATCCAGATAATTTTTGATTCCATGTCCAATTGCTCTTAGGCAATCATCATTCCAACAAGAGAGCGAAATCTGAGGGAGCTTAACCCATACTAGGATTGCATGCTGTATATCTTCGTATGGGTTGAAGTCTAAAGTCCACTTGTTCAGATACATCCCTCGGGATCTAAAGAAATAGGGCCCGTTTCTGAAGATCACATGTTAGTCTATAAATTATTTTTTCAACTTCTTGTCTATAACTTTTTTTTATTATATCTGTTGAGGATTTATTAAAGGTTATTATATAAATCGATAAAAAAATCATAGTTTAGGTCAAAAATTTATATTTAGAAATGATCGACAATCATTTTTATGGATGAAAAACTTTGAAATAAAAGTAGCTCTTGTAATAAGTACTATGCATTTCAGTTTGAAACAAACATTTACAGGGGAATTAGGGCCAAAGTAAAAAAATATTTATCCTTCCTTGTTGGCTTTGGGGAGCAATTATGCCCTTCATCTCTTCACTTTCAAACCTATTTGCCCACATGGTGGTGAGGTTTGTTGTTGCTTCACTATCACTGTGTTGACAAGGACCACAATGGGCTAGGTGGCTCTCAAATCACCATAAAGCAGTCCCGACTCCAAAACTCCATAGTTGATGTAAATGTTTCCATACCAATATTGTGTTCTTGCGCAATAATCTACAATGATCTATTAGTAAATTTTAAATACTGCTTTAATATTGAAAAAGTTTGATAAATATATTTTTTCAAAATCATTCTCTCATTTATCCCAAATAAAGTAAAACACATCAATTAAACTATTAAGTAAAACTCAAAATCCCAAGAGAGACTATTAGCGAATAAGATAACTTTGTATAAGATGGAAACATGAGTTGTTGTTGAAATAGGTTTAAAATAAATAAAAGTATACTTAACCACAAGTCAAAACTAGAAGATATGTATATAAATGTAGTGCCACACTAGTGGACAGAGCTAAATAATATGTTTCAAAATCTAAGTACTCGTTTCATACCCAAATGAAAACCCTCACAAGGAATGCAACAAAGATCATTTTACATTTCGTGAAAGCGTTGGCCATAATATTTATCAGAAGGTAAGCTAAGATTGGAGGGATCCCGACAAAAGACGAGCACTAAAGGTAAGACGTCACCCGCTAGGAGAAAATACATGAAAGAGTTGGCCATAATATTTATTGGAAGGTAAGCTAAGCTTGGAGGGAACCCGACGAAACATGACCACTAAAGGTAAGACACCACCTGCTAGGAGAAAATACGTTCATATTGAGAAGAAATTCGAAAACCATGACTGTGGTGGCCCTAAGTGCACGTGAACCAGAATTGCAGAGATTCCGACAACAATCGCGCAGTTCAAAACACGTGCGGCTAAATAAACACACAAAATTGAAATACAAAGACACATGCATGCTAGACCAGCGCGGAGTTACAGAGAAGCGCTGAGACTGAAATTCTTACACTGTAATTCAAAACATTGAAGGATACATTCATCTTCTAGACGAATAGAGGTAAGTTTTTTTGAGATATTTTTTTATAAAATTTATTATATGATAATCTTCATTTATACAACAAAGTGTGGGAGTGTTGATTTTCGTGGTGATCTTTTTTGTTGGGAAATTCTGCTGGAGATACGCGGTGGAATTGGAGCAGTAATCTGTATGGAGTAGCAGCAATAAGAGGAACGTGCAGTTAGGGCAGCTTCATAATTTTTTGGTGAAACATAAAGCAGAGGTAACTTGTATCTACATTTTTTCATATTGTTTGGTGGTCAGTATTCTCGATTTGAATCACGAAACTTGAATGGCGAGAAAGCATGTGGACAATTTTAATGGGAAACATTATTTGCTTTAAAAAATCAAAGGGAATGGTGATCGGACGGAAACCAAACCTGTAGTCATTAGAGAATAATGAACACAACCTTTAGAAATGATCGACAATCATTTTTATGGATGAAAAACTTTTGAAATAAAAGTAGTTATTGTAATAAGTACTTTGCATTTCAATTTGAAACAAACATTTACAAGAGAATTAGGGCCAAGGTAAAAAAAAAAAATATTTATCCTTCCTTGTTGGCTTTGTGGAGCAATTATGCCCTTGATCCCTTCACTTTCAAACCTATTTGCCCACATGGTGGTTAGGTTTGTTGTTGCTTCACTGTCACTATGCTGATAAGGGACACAATGGGCTAGGTGGCTCTCAAATCACCATAAATCGACCCCCACTCCAAAACTCCATAGTTGATGTGAATGTTTCCATACCAATATTGTGTGCTTGCCCAATAATCTACAATGATATATTAGTAAATTTTAAATATTGCTTTAATATTGAAAAAGTTTGACAAAGTTATCTTTTCAAAATCTTTCTCTTATTTATCCTAAATAAAGTAAAACATATCAATGAAACTATTAAGTGAAACTCAAAATCCCAAGAGAGACTATTAGCTAATAAGATAACTTTGTATAAGATGGAAACATGAGTTGTTGTTGAAATAGGTTTTAAATACACAAAAGTATACTTAACCACAAGCCAAAACTATAAGATATGTATACAAATGTAGTGCCACACTAGTGGACAAAGCTAGAAGATATGTTTCAAAATATTAGTACACATTTCACAGCCAAACGAAAACCCTCACAAGGAATGCAACAAAGATCATTTTTTTTTTTTTATTTCGTGAAAGCGTTGGCCATAATATTTATCGAAAGGTAAGCTAAGCTTGGAGGGAACCTAACAAAATGTGACTACTAAAGGTAAGACGCCACCCGCTAGGAGAAAATACGTGAAAGCGTTGGCCATAATATTTATCGAAAGCTAAGCTAAGCTTGGAGGGAACTCGACAAAACACAACAACTAAAGGTAAGACGCCACCCGCTAGGAGAAAATACGTTCATACTAAGAAGAAATTCGAAAACCACGACTGTGGTGGCCCTAAGCGTGCGTGAACCAGAATCACAGAGATTCCGGCAACAACCGCACCGTCCAAAACGCGGGCGGCTAAATAAACACACAAAATTGAAATACAAAGACACATGCGTACTAGACCAGTGCTGAGTTACAGAGAGGCACTGAGACTGAAATTCTCATGCTGTAATTCCAAACATTAAAGGAGACATTCATCCTCTAGATGCATAGAGGTAATGCTTTTTGAGATATTTTTTTATAAAATTTATTATATGATAATCTTCATTTATACAACAAAGTGTGGGAGTGTTGGTTTTCGTGGTGATATTTTTTGTTGGGAAATTCTCTTGAAGATACATGGTGGAATTGAAGCAGTAATCAATAAGAGGAGTGTGTAGCCACGATAGCTTCATAATTTGTTGGTGAAACATAAAACAAAGGTAACTTGTAGCTAGATTTTTTCATATTGTCTGGTGGTTAGTATTCTCGATCTGAATTGCGAAACTTGAATGGCGAGAAAACATGCGGACAATTTTAATGGGAAACATTATTTGTTTTAAAAAATCAAAGGGAATGGTGATCGGACGGAAACCAAACCCGTAGTCATTAGAGAATAATGAACGCAACCTTTAAAAATGATTGACAATCATTTTTATGGATGAAAAACTTTTGAAATAAAAGTAGTTATTGTAATAAGTACTATGCATTTAAGTTTGAAACAAACATTGACAGTGGAATTAGGGCCAAGGTAAAAAAATATTTATCCTTCCTTGTTGGCTTTGGGGAGCAATTATGCCCTTGATCCCTTCACTTTCAAACCTATTTGCCCACATGGTGGTGAGATTTGTTGTTGCTTCACTGTCACTGTGTTGACAAGGGCCACAATGGGCTAGGTGGCTCTCAAATCACCATAAATCGACCCCCACTCCAAAACTCTATAGTTGATGTGAATGTTTCCATACCAATATTGTGCTTGCCCAATAATCTACAATGATATATTAGTAAATTTTAAATATTGCTTTAATATTAAAAAAGTTTGATAAAGTTATTTTTTCAAAATCATTCTCTTATTTATCCCAAACAAAGTAAAACATATCAATGAAACTATTAAGTGAAACTCAAAATTCCAAAAGAGACTATTAGCCAATAAAATAACTTTATATAAGATGGAAACAACTTACCAATAAAATAACTTTGTATAAGATGGAAACATGAGTTGTGGTTGAAATAAATTTTAAATCCATAAAAATATACTTAACCACAAGTCAAAACTAAAAAATAAGTATATAAATGTAGTGCCACACTTATCGACAAAGCTAGAAGATATGTTTCAAAATCCAAGTACTCATTTCATACCCAAACGAAAACCCTCACAAAAAATGCAACAAAGATAAATTTTTTATTTCGTGAAAGCAAGCATCGGCCATAATATTTATCGGAAGTTAAGCTAAGCATGGAGGGAACCAGATAAAACACGACCACTAAGACGCACGCCACCCTATAGGAGAAAATATGTTCATACTCGAAGAAATTCGAAAACCACGATCTAGGTTATAACCCTTACAGCAACAATCGAAAGCTTGTTTCACCCTCGAACCAATCTCATTGGGAAGAAAAGAAGAATACACTTCATATCCGGGAAATCTCTAGGAAATAGGTTCAATTTTGGTTTTGCATTAACTTATGTTTGAAATTTCCACACCTTGTGCCATCGTTTCCTATCCTCCAATTAGTTTGGTGAAGAGCCAAGCCATTTCCTGATTGGGTTCGACCAGTTCATCGACTTCAACCTGGTATACCTTAGCAATCTCTTGTCTGGGTTGTGAAAGCCAATTTTTGAAGATACAACCGTTTGTGTAGGCTATAGTATGTAAAGACAGGGAGGCGACGACAGCAGAGGTAGGGACCACCAAAGATAGAGGTTGCAAGCATCAAATGCCAGCAGCAGGGACATGTGTGGAGGCCCTAAGCGCGTGAACCAGAATCGCAGAGATTCTGACAGCAACAGTGCAGTCCAAAACGCGTGCACTTAAATATACGCACAGAATTGAAATACAAAGACACAGGCGTGCTAGACCAGCGCGGAGTTACAGAAAGGCGCTGAGACTCTGAAATTCTCAGACTGTAATTCTAAACATTAAAGGAGACCTTCATCTCTAGACGAATCGAGGTAATGCTTTTTGAGATAGTTTTTATAAAATTTATTATGTGATAATCTCCATTCATAGAACAAAGTGTGGGAGTGTTGATTTCCGTGGTGATTTTTGGTTGTTGGGAAATTCTGCTGACGATACACGGTGGAATTGAAGCAGTAACTGGTACGGAATAGCAGCAATAAGAGGAACGTGCAGTCAGGGCAGCTTCATAATTTGTTGGTGAAACAGAAAACATAGGTAACTTGTAGCTAGATTTTTTCATATTGTCTGGTGGTCAGTATTCTCGATCTGAATCGCAAAACTTGAAAACACGTGGATAATTTTAATGGGAAACATTATTTGCTTTAAAAAATCATAGGGAATGGATAGGGAATGGTGGTCGGACGGAAACCAAACCCAACCCGTAGTCGTTAGAGAATAATGAACACAACTTTTAACACACATAAACATAAAGAAATCAGAAGAAAGACCAAGAGACAAATGCCCCAATACTATTTTGGTAAAATTTCTATGAAATGTCCACTGTGCAAGCTGAATCACTATTATTCTCCAAAACCGCTAAAGCTTTTCAAGCATAAATCTCATAATGACCCGCTACAAAGGATGATCCATCATTGGACTCAATCCACTGACTGTGTGGAAAGCTCATATGCCAAACACATATCAAGGCCCAAGGAGCCACATAATCATCTATTTTAAGTAATAAGAGCCATTTAAGTGGTCCCATAAAGTCGTATGATGCCCATTACATGTACAATGCTTCACTGTTGTGGACTTTAAATGTTATATACACTACCATAACAACACTAAACTGTATCTACAAATCCAGCCACTAAGACAACATTACCACATGTTATAACATTCCCTTGTAATATTGACTACGAGAACAAATACACGGGGAACAAATACACATGCATAAGAAGATGACATTACACCAACATCTCTCCTTAATGACGGCGTCCAACATCCCTAATACGTTCTTAAGATGGACAGTTTTGAGGATGGCATGAGACGATATCACTAGTGAGTACGTGCTATCTATATTGTTGAAGAGGCATGATCACTCTGAATAATCACGACTCATGGATTTTAATAACTAGGGTTTATTTGGCCAATTATGTTCATTACATTCTATGTGTTGTGCACGAGACCTTATGTTTGGAATAGGTTTCTGCACTGGATCAAACTGACCAAGATTTGATGGTGTGGGTGGCAGTGCAATTTGACAGATAAGTCTAGTGCTAGTTTTCCAACACTGATTAGGATTGCTTGTGCTGTGGTTAACACGTGACAATTATGCTAATTATGCCTGCATGTTTGAGGATGAAGAAAAAATCATTTCTGGTCTTTTGTCAGCGGGGTTGTTATGCTATTGAGCATGGAGTAGTGCAAAGACTGAAGAGAGTTCATGCTCTTTAGTGGACATTCTTCTAGAAATGGTTATGCTTGTAACATTCGTATAACTCTTATGGCTTTGGAACAATGAGTTGGGCAACTTGTCTTTGTAAGGATTGGATCTATTGTTTGAACACCAAGATTGATTTGCTTCCTTGCACAAAATCGTCCAGTGTTCCATCATATCACTAAGATATGGTATGCAAAGCGTCTTGATAAATGGTAGATTTCAAAGCTTATACCATTAGCCAAACTGCGATTGGGAGGGAATATAGCAGCTAGTGAATGCGTTGTTATTTGGGGATGCTAGTTCCACTCCTTTTAAAGCCTTCTCTTAACCTTCAATTTAAGTCATTCAAAGACTCACCTTGCTTCTAACCAGTGTTGATTAATGTGGGAATGCTTGTAGAATGTTGGTTAATGTGGTGATGCTTGTAGATCGTGTTACCATTTCACTCCATTCTCACAAAAAATTGACCTTCACTTCCTAGAATATGGAAGGATTAGGTTGGAGTCTTTCCCACCAATGAAAAACATGTTTCTCATTATGCTTTTGAAATAGGTGATTGAGAATGCACATGTTTGGCCAAGTATTGTAGGAGATTTAAGTAGGTTTCAATTGTGATCATATGGTTGTGCTCATTTGTCAAGACTCACTTTGGGGAATCTAAGAAAGCAAAAAGTTGCTCACACCAACAATACGTTGTGGCATAGTTGGGGTTTTGTTGGTGTTGGGAATGATGGTAGGCGATAGCAAAAGTACGAACAGGCTTTCTCCTCCTCTTTAGCGTTTGGTGTAGAAACAATGAAGGTATGTGGGGGCAGAGGACAGAGTGGAATCTCTATACTTGATGAAATGTCGTCTCTAGATGCGTGATCAACAGATCCTTCAATCAATTTCTCTTTGACAACACCCAATCCTTTGTTTACTGATGTTACATTCTTGGATTTATAATAATATAGTTTGAATAAAATGTAGAGGAACAATCATTAACTTGCACCACATTTTCTGGCCCTACTTGTTCAATAGCAGAAATTAAAATATCAACAATGAACTTTCCATCCTTTATCTCACTCGAACAATCTTCTGCTTTGATGAACATGGCTCCTTTTGGTGATGATGCAATACTGTTAATCAAAAGCTTGCATCTTATGTCGGTCCAACCATTTGAGATAATGGAAAGCCCTGTACTACCTTATGAGTTACGGATTGGTTTTAGAACATCATCAAGAAGTTGCCTCTCTTTCTTCAACAAAACTATTATGACTTTTTCATAGTTTGGAGTCTTGGACCCTTGTAACCTTGAGGAGCTTTGTTAATTGCTCTCACCAAATCCTATGAATATGGGGATCAAACCACATTAAAGGGGATGCCACAAGCAAAGATGGCCCTTGCCACTCTTGAGTCAGCTTATGCTCTCCCTTGACTATCAAACATTTTCAACAATCTGCTGCCTTGTGTTGTAGATGATGGCTTTGATAACTCTGCTTCTACTTCTAGTGCCCTTCTCCTTCTTGCTTCATGAACAATCCTTGGCTCAATGCTATCAGACATGCGAGGGTTGGTAGTGCCGGTGCCAATATTGCTTCTTTGCTCCTTTTTGAGCCTCATTGCTCTCTTTCTTGAATTTAGCCCTCACCTATGCATTTTTGGTATGTGCACACACTTCAATACCCTTTATCTCTTCATGCAAAATATGAGCCTTCACTCTTGTGTAAGAGCCCTTGAAGGTCTTTTCAATTTTGCATAAACTGCACTTCCATGTACCACCGGAACCCATCTGCTTCACTTTGGTAACATACTTCCATAGAGTATAATATTCTTGCTGCCTGGTTGCTTGAGTGGATTTAGGGGCACTTGAAACACAACTTTGAGAGGCCATGAATGTTGCAAAATTACAATAATACAAAATGAAAAACTCACCCAATTTAGGGGCACTTGAAACACAACTTTGAGAAGCCATGAATGTTGCAAAATTAGGAAATGAAAAACTCACCCAACTAGCGGCTGCTCACGCCCTTCCTCTTGCTTCCCACGTTCCAAAACACAAATAAACTCCTTGTTGCTGCTATACGAAGTTTTTCTTGCAAAAAAATGTGTGAGAAATGAGTGAATGAAGTGCCTTTTTAAAAGAAAAGAAGAGGCTCATAGGGTTTCTAGAAAATTTTATTATTTTCGTGTTCTAGAGAATTCCATTTGTATTTTTTTTTATTAAATTTAGGTAACAACCACATAAAAATTGGTTTATTAGTGTGTTTCGGTGTTAGATGGAGCCCACGCCCTTTTTCCACTCCTTGAGATGGCCGAAAAGGGCCAATTTTTTTTCTTCTTTTTTTTGGCTGTCGAAACTCGGCTTGTAGTGGCTAAAACGCTGTCGTACCATATGGCGTTTCGAAATTGTGAAACGCCATACGGTTTTGCCCATGACGTTTCGGCCCCGTTTCAAGGTTGTTTCAGCGTTTCGGGCCGTCACCGGTACTGGTATGCCACCATCACCATCGAAAATCTCAAAACCCTAGGTCTCGAGCCTTCTTTTCTAGGGCTTTTCTTTGAGAGCATTTTGCTTTTTTGAAGCCTTGTAACTTTAGTGTGTCTCTCTTCGAATGAACTTTAGTAGGGTCACTTTGTACCTTATCATTAGCACATCCATTTTAAGTGATTCCTCCTTTACCGAGACTCTTCCCAATGGTGAAAATCCGTAAAGAGCAAGGGGTTTTGGCTGAGGTGACATTGGGCTTCTACTCCATTGTTAGCACTTTGTCTAGCTCTTGTCTTGTAGGGTTTCCTTCTCCAAGACCTGCTAGATTTCATGGTAAGAGATCCATCTCGTGCTGATTAGATAGAGTGTGAATCGGGACATCAGAGAGGACATATACAAATTATATATCTAGGGGACTTGGTCCTCACCCCCAATGACCTTGGAGTCGAAGATGTCTTTCTACTTAGAGCACTTTTTGGAGTTGTGGGATGGTATCATTGTTTGGCCCCCATACACATACAAATGTTGGATGCATTCACCTAGGATCTCTTTGGAACAACTTCGGGTCAGATCTCATCGACTATGATTGGAGATTGATCACCATATCCCATGTTCTAAGAGGGTTTGCCAAATTTTCCACCTATATGAGCTAGCGACAAAGATGCACCTCATTTTTTGGTGCCTTATATACTATAAGGTTAGAGGACATTACTACTGCCTCTGTAGTGACTTAGGTGGCTCACTTTCTACATTATTTCGATATTAGGATCATAGGTGCCTATTTCTTTTTATCACAAAGATGTGTAGTCATAGATCTATGCTCTTGTACTATTCCTTGGGCAGATTAGGATGATCACTTCATACTTTCATGCCGTTCCATCAGATCAGAGCAGCAAGCAATAGGTTGAGCTCCATAGTACTTTAGATCATAGAGTGGTGAGACTTCAAGTCTCCTCTAAACCTTCTCCCTTGGGAGATTGATTGATATGTTTGAAATTGGTTTGGAGATGCATGACCATGCTTTTGATCACACACCTTCATAGTGATAAAGGGTTCAACTGGACTATTAAGTCAATTAATTATGGTCAACTATTAAGTCAATAATTAAAGTCAATTAATTATTGTGGACTATTAAGTCAATTTTTAAGGATAAACAATGAAGTTATTTAAGTGAATTAGAAATGATTTCAACCATTGATCACCTAGATTTTTTCTATAAGGGAGATAAGAGTTAGGGATTTGGGCTTGATGAAGATTATAAAATAACCTTAAGGAAAAGGTGAAGATACACAAGTAGAGAAAGTAATTTTCTCTAGAGTGAGAGGATCAACTAGACTGTAGCATGAAGGAAGAAGAGTGCAGGTTGATTCAAGAGCATTTCTAGGAGGCTGAATTGCCGAAGTGAGCAGGTGGTCAAGTTGTTGGAGTGGCTGATTTGGCAGGGCTGAATTTCCTAAGGCGCAGAGGTTGTTCAAGGGGAAGGCGTAGGGTTGAGTTGCTGGTGAGAGGTTGGCCGAACTTCTTCAGACCAAATTTCTTCAAAGGCTAATTTCCAGTGCACTAAAATTTCTTGGGTCGAATTCTTCTAGTGCGATCCAAGTGGCAGGTTCCAGTCAATGCATATTTCCTTGTAATTTCTTTGTGGGTCGAAACCTTGATTTTTGTGAGATTAATTGATGAAGGAGAATTGTTGTAGGTGTTCATTTGTTGTGATGTGTGATTGATCTCTCTCTAATTTTATTTCCGCTGCATACAAATGTATGGATGTTAAAATACTAGTGATTTTATTTCAACAATTTAGAATTTATTTGGCTGATAAAATAAATATCTGGGAATAAATAAATGTAGTGAGAAAACAAGTTTGGGTTGGTATTAAGAGATTTAACACAACATGCCTCTACCCAAGCCTAGCTAGGCCCATGTAATGCTGCCATTTTACATGGTTTTGCTCAACCCTATATTGTTTCTTCAAGAAAAACCTCATAATTGTTTTTTCAAGGAAAACCTCTTAGGGAAACCCAAGGGATGCTTTACCACATTCATGGATGGCACCCCTAGTAATGGCATAGACTAGAGCACCTAACCCAGGGAGGGTTTGAAGTTTGAACTGGGTATCCGCTGGCATTGAACTTGCCAAATGCCCAGTATAGAAAATTCTGAAGTTCTGTAGCCCACCCCGGTTTCAGTTGTTTTTATGTCATTGTTTAATGCCCAGAACCCACATATGCTGATATATAAACATGAAGATAAATTTGAATTGAAACGCTAACAAGCTACCTCTACTTTTAACATTTCACTTTCATCTAATAAATAATAAGATAAGCATGCACATAATTTAAGACACTAGGATATTTGGTCAAACATTGACCCTGGAAAAACCCAAAAGGGGTAAACCAGTCTAGAAGAGGAATTTTATTGTTTTTCATAAAGAATTTATGACAACATTGAATACACATCAAGGGTACTTATCTCTCCCTTGAAAATCTGCCCAACTCCTAGAAATTTATACTGCTACCTCTACTTTTAACATTTCACTCTCAACTGATAAAAAAATAAGACAAGCATGCACAAAATCTAAGACACTAGGATTTTTGGTCAAACACTGACCTTGGAAAAACCCACAAGGGGAAAAACAGTTTAGAAGAGGATTTTTATTGCTTTTCACAAAGAATTTATGACAATATCAAATACACCTCAAGGGTACTAATGTCTCCTAAGTTGCACGAAACGGGGAAATGGGTGTGAGTTTCTAAACAGGCATAGGTACGAAACGTGACCCCCCCAAATTTTGGAAATAGGGAAATGCGATATATATATATATATATATATATATTAGAATTTAGGACATTTAAGAAATGTTATGTGCAATCATAAAAGCATACATGAATACATTATAATTTATTACATTTAAAGTTTAAACATTATGATTAAATTTACATCACATTTACTCATGAATGATCACATAATGAAAATAGCAATATCGAAATATCCAAAATCAACCTTTATTATATATCCAAATCTCAAAATCAGCCTTTATTATATATATGAGGCTGCAAGAACTATAAAGACAAAAGACCACTGCTCTCTTCCTCTTTTCTCCTTTGCTAAAATCGTCTGTCTCCAAGAGAAATGACTTGCTCAATTGTGTGATGAGGGAATGAGGCGAGAGTCTTTTTATAACTTGAGAGGCATCTAGAAGCATCCACAAGATATTTTATTCGCCGAATAAAATATTAGAACTGAAAAAACAAAAAAAAATGAAAGAAAAATCGCAATATGAAGTGAAAACTCCGTCGTACGGCCTGGAAACTCGTTTCCGGCTGTAATGGCCATGTTTCCCCAGCCAGGGACTCGTTTCCAGGCCGTATGGTACACGTTTCCATTTCGTTTCCTGGCTGAAACGGACCTAGGGGCAACATTTTCTGCAACATAGAATCTCTCCCTTGAAAATTTGCTTGGCTCCTAGAAATTTAATATTTATATTGCTGTTCTTGAAACTTGAGCCACTATCCAGACCTCTACACCTCGAACTATATGCTACTGTCCAAAATTTCTCCCTCAAATTTCGTGCCACTGAACAACTTTTCAGCCCTCAAATTTCATGCCCTTTGCCTAGAATTTTCTCCTTAAAATATGGGCCACTTTCCATCAATCCTTTGCATGGAATTTCGAGCCACTGAATGCAATTAATTCCTAGAAAATTGTGCTACTGAAAACCCTTTTTCCTCTTCGAAATCTGTGCTGTCTGTCCTGCGAATTCTCCTTGAAATCTGCACAGGAGCCTCCTTGATTTCTGTGCTGTGGCAGCCTTGAAATTTGTGCTGTTGATCTCATAATTTCAAGCTGTTGTTTTCCTAGAAATTTGGGCCTCCACAAAATTCGGGTTCTGTTTTGTCTTATAGGAAGTGCATAGCGAAGACCACGGGGGCCACTTTGGGTTGCATGCCATCCTTACTCAAATCGTAGGCATGGGTTACTACTACCCGTGAAAATGTGAAAAGAGATGTAAAGAAATCGCCGAAATTCTCGCCGCCCCTGTATTTTCGGGTCTCCACAAAATTCGCACTGGTCTCCTAGAAATACGTGCCAGGTTTCTAGCTTAGGAAATCGGGCTGTGAGAAGACTCCTTGCTACTGTGCTATAGAATCTCTCCAAGTTGCTGTAGATTTCTCTCCTTGGCAAATGGCTGTCACAACCTCAAACTCTTCTCCTCCTCTTTCCTCTTCTCTTCTCCAACTTGCACATGAAGAATAAGAGGCTCCTGTTGATGAAGCTATCTCAACCTCCTCTTCTTTACTCCTCTTATTCGACTCTATACTTGAAGAATGAATGAGCTCCTTTGCATTTTCTCCCTTGTTAGTCTTCTCTAATTAAGTGAAGCCCTAACCCTTGATCAAGGGCTGAGATTAGATCTCAGCTCTCCTTGATCAAAGGTGGAGATCTAATCTCCCATTGACCCCCTTTTTATGTCTTCCCCTTCATTAAGAACCTCCCTAGACACTTTAATGCTGTTTTTGTACCTTTTTCCACATAAAGTAACTTTAATAATATAAAGTACCATGTACTTTTTCTCATAAAGTCACTAAAAAAACATAAAGCGACTTTAACATAATAAAGTACTTTGTACTTTTAAACTCATAAAATGATTTTAAGTCATGTGACTTTAATAACTCATAAAATCACTTACTGAAAAGGTGTTTCATGTGTTTTCCTAGGTCAAAGACAAAAGGCAAAAAACACTTGTAAACACTTCCTCGGTACCCTTTTTCTCAACACTCCATCTTACCGAGGAAGCTGTTTCTCACCACTCCAGAAGCTGGTAATCCTCCTGATCCTTGTGCACCTCCTGAAGATCCTAAAATCTCTAGTGCGCTCCCCTGCTTGGGAGCCTGCTGCTCTACATCACTAGTGGCCAAAGTCACCACTAAAGCAAACTCTGTATCAAACTTGGTGGAAAACTCATCCACCTCGGCTAATGCTGCGACACCCTTCTTCTTCTCCTTCTTGTCAGGACATTAAAAGGCATAATGACCCAACTTCTTATATGCAAAACATCTCATTTTGCTCATATCCTTCTCGGATTCTCGTTCTCCCTTCTGCTGCTTGGTCCCACTAGAAGACCCCTTCTTGGCCTTCTTCTTGCCCTTAGCTGCGAGGGCTACATTTTCTTCCTCATCTACCCCACCACACTAGCTACCACTCTTGGCACTCCTCCCCGATGAAATCATTCCACATCCTCCTCCAATCAGGAAAATGGTCTGTGGCAACAATGCCATCTATGAATCCATCCCATTGCTTGGGAAAACCATCCAATGCCGTCCTGACCAACTGGTCCTCAGGGATAATCTCTCCCACTGTAGCCAACTTATCTCTCACTTGTGTGATCTTGGTGAGGTATGAGGTCCCTGTATTAGTTTTAGTCATCTTGGTGTTTATCAATTTCTCATGGAACACCATCTTCCTGTTCTCATTGTTGCTTTGGTAAAGTCTTATTAAGGAGTCCCACATCTCATAGGCATATCTCTTCCCTGACAAATGAGGTATAATGTGGTCTCTGATAGCATCTAGAAGGATCCTCTTATCCTTCACATTCCGCTTGTTGAAGTCCGCCAACTGAACTAGATTAGTGGGTGGTTGCACTGCACTCTCTACAATATCCCACACCTCAACCTCCTCGAGTAGTAAGACTGTCCTCTCCTTCCATGGACCAAAGTTTTCAACCCCACTCAGCCTATCCTCCACCCTCAAACCAGTAGCCATCTGACCCCCACAACCAACACAACTCCTTAATCATTGAGAACTATCAAACACCTCCCTCTCAACCACAAGTATCTAGTGTATAGGTAGTTTTCTGCTAGCTGGTCACTTTTATCAGCTGAGGATTCTGAGGTTCTAATGCCCACAGCCCACATATTGTAATATTCCTAATTAGCCATGGCTAATTGGAATATTCGATTTTTCCCAATTTTTGCCTTTTATAGTTATTTATAAATAAAAAGTGAGAACAGGGGACATAACTCACTTTAAGAATAAAAAAAGTCACTTCCTAGTAGCACAACGTTGTGACTTAAGGAGGAGCCAAGGGGGCCAAAAGGGGGACGCAGAAATGGAGCCCACGCAGACACATGGAGGGACTGCGCAGGAGGGAAGAACACATGGCAAAAGGGGAATCACGCAGGAGGAGGTGAGCCTAGGGATTGTGAGAGGTAGAGGCTATAAAATTGAGAGGAGCCCCTTCATTTTGGATCATTCAGTTATGTGCATTTTGAGCTAGTCGTTTCGACTTTTGAGCAGCTGGCTGTTTAGCTAGTCTGCAGCACTATTTAGTGCATTGAGTGTCTCCGTTCGGAGATCTCACCCTTAGCCCCGGGGGACTTCGAGTGCCTGCTCGGGCAAGGTATTCCCATCGATATTTCAACAGTAGTTTTATCTGCGTTTCAGCAGCAGTTTCATCAACGTTTTGGAGGACTGCACAACACTTGGAGAGGGACGGAGTTCTTTTTGGTTGTAGCGCTGGATTGGGGTTTTGCAGGTGGATTATGCTGGGTGATTGAGCAGGGGTCCAACTCTTGTCCCATTGGAGGGTTTTTGGCAGGATTGTAGGTAGTGTTTCAGGCAGAGTTTAGAGGGGTTTCTTCAGTGGCAGCGCAGGGCATTGAGGAACTGCGCAGAACCCCAAGGGGGTGTTTTTCGGGGTTCGACCATTCCAAGAAAGCTTTCTGGGTTTCTTGAGTAGAGCCCGAATCTAGAGTTTCAGCCTTCTCCGAGGAGGGGAGCAGCTCCAAATCATCATTTGTTTCCTAGCAGCAGCAACGACACAACAACAACATCCATGCAGAGAGGCCATTCTTGTCATTCTGAGAGTATTTCTTCACTTGCCTTGTGCAAGTCGAGGTGCCATCTGTCTGATCACCTCTTGTACTCATTTTATTGCTCAGTATAATAAAATGGCTTAGCATTTTCTTGCTACATTTCTTGTGTACCTGCTTATATTTCCAGTTTACATTATTATATGTTGTTCCATTGTTATTTTATCACTTTTGGGTTATTATATCATTTGCACATATTTGGTTGCAGTTTTTGTTGGGGTTTGAGTAATATTCCGGGTTAGTAATATTACAGTGGTATTAGAGCATAGATCTAGCTCAACCTGTGGAGCTAGCAATCTATGACACCAGGGGAAAAACCCTACATTTGTTACAGAGGTAAGAGATACAGAGACACTGAACATAGGTTGGAGAATACCTACGGAGATGGAGACTGTGTTCCTGTGGTGGACGCAGAATAAGAGGAACCTGTGGTGGACGCAGAGCAGATGGCAGATGAGGACGGGAAGAGATTTGCGAACATGCTCCTCAAATCAGTGCAGGATCTGTCGAGGCAGATTGAAGCGATGGGGCAGAGATTCACGACAGTAGAGGCCAGACAACATGAGAGCCCACGAGTTTTCCAGATTGGTGAGGGATCAGGTGCATCCCATCACTTGCTAGAGCAACGTGATACTGTGCAGCAGGTGGCTTCACATGCCCCTACACGCTCTACCATGCCCACTTTCTTAGGAGCAGACACGGGGGCCGTAGCCCAGCAGGAGGCAGAGCCTGGACATATGGGCGATTATTTTGCAGAGTACCAGGCCTATGGGCAGGAGTTCAGGGAAGTCCTCTCATTAAGAGATTTTGTTCAGCTCCAGCGGGATAGCAGACCTCGCGATCATCACAGAGGGTACCGACATTACCATGATGGCGACACCCACCGTGCAGCGAGTAGATTCCACTTGCCTACGTTTGATGGCTCATCAAACAGTTCGGCAAAGTCTTGGGTGGAGAAGCTGGACATTTATTTCCAGCTTAACCAGATGTCGGAGGCAGAGGCCATCAAGGTGGCAACATTGCATTTGGATGGCGAGGGCCCAGGATTGGTGGTTTCATGGGATGGTTACACTGGGGCACTCCACAGTGACGACATATGCCGAGTTTACCAGGAGACTGATGGAGCGATTTGATCGGAGGGATCCAGAGTAGCGTTTTGTTGAGCTGACAAGGCTCAAACAGACATGGAGCCTAGAGACCTACATTGCAGATTTCTTGAGGGTCTTTGTGATGGTGCCAGACCTATCCACGACACGGAGGGTCTATATGTATGTTGAGGGGTTAGCAGAGCCACTTCGGAGTTTAGTCCGATCCACTAAACCAACCACACTCCAGGACGCTATCAATAGGACCTGGGACTTATAGGATGTCTTACCCAAGACCCGGACACCTTACCCCCAGAGACAGAATTTTCAGTCTAAGGGGAAGGATGTGAGGATTCCTCCTCCAAAGGGGAATCTAGGACGAGTACAACTTGACGATGATGCCAAGAGGGAGCTGAAGAAGAAGCGCTTGTGCTTCACCTGTCAGGAGCCATGGGCACCAGGACATAGTTGTGCTGCTGGCAAAGCACATTTTATTGAGGTCTTCTCCGAGAGCAGTGGAGAAGAGGATGATGAGAAGGATGTGGAGGTAGGAGATAGCCATGCCATACAGGGACCTTTGCCACCTCCACCACTAGCAGCAGGTGGTGCATCTTTTGCACCCACTGGAGGGGCCCTTGCAGCGTTGCGAGGAGTTCCCAAGTATTTGACGCCACGCGTACGAGGGACAGTACATGGCCAACGCATATCAGTTTTGGTTGACAGTGGGGCAACCCACAACTTCATTGATGCACAGATGGTTGAGCAGAGAGGTATTCAGATAGAGAGCTTCAATTGGTTTTCAATATTGGTCCCAGGAGATCAGACCATGACGTGTGCTCGTTATGTTCCAGAGCTTTCAGTGACGATGGGCACCTACACATTGACTGACCACTTTTTCGTGGTCGATATCCCGGACACCAACATGATACTGGGTGTTCAGTGGCTTATTACTTTAGGGAAGGTCACGACGGATTGGAAGACCCTAGAGATGGAGTGGGATGATGAGAAGATAGGGAGGCATGAGAAGATAAGGGGACAACACACATATCCGCCTCAGATTGTGTCGGCTTTCGGAAGGGAGACATAGAGTGGGCAGTGGAGTTGCATGCATCAAAGGCAGGGACTACAGGGTAGACGGTACATCCAGAGATCCAGTGCATCCTTGATCGGTATGCCATAGTGTTTGGAGAGATTCCACCAAGATAGTCGTCGGATCGGGGGTTTGAGCACACTATCGAGCTTGAGCAGGGCATCCAGGCAGTGATCACCACCCCCTATAGGCACCCCAAGGCCTATTGGGACGAGATTGAACGGGCTATCCAGGAGTTGCTGGCTCTTGGGCACATTCGACCGAGCACGAGTCCTTTTGCTTCTTCTGTGGTGTTGGTGAAGAAGAAGGACAGTACATTGAGGATGTGCATTGACTACAGGGCCCTGAACAAGAAGACCCTGAAGAATAGGTACCCCATACCCAGGATCGATGAGTTGATGGACGAGTTGAAGGGAGCACGATTCTTCTCAAAGATTGATTTGAGATCTGGGTACTTTGAGTTCTTGGTGATGCCTTTTGGGCTAACCAACGCCCCCGCTACATTTCAGTCTTGCATGAATCACATCTTCCGTAGTCACCTGAGGAAGTTTGTGTTGGTATTCTTTGATGACATTCTCATTTACAGCAGGACTTGGGAGGAGCATCTCCGACACATTGAGACGGTATTGCATATCTTACAGGAGTAGCAGTTCTATGCCAAACTCTCCAAGTGTGAGTTTGGGTTGATGAAGATGTTGTATCTGGGACACATCATAGGAGTGGACGGAGTGAGAGTCCACGGGGAGAAGATCTTGGCCATCAAAGAATGGCTGGAGCCGAGAAATGTGACGGAACTTCGAGGATTCATTGGCTTTTGTACTTACTACCGGAAGTTCGTCAAAGGTTTCTCACAGCTTGCTGCACCCTTGACAGATTTGACGAGGAAGGGGGCTTTCAGTTGGTCAGATACACCGCAGCGAGCCTTTGACAGGCTCAAGGAGGTTATGAGCAGCTACCCAGTGCTTGCGTTGCTAGATTTTACGCAGCCTTTTGTTTTGGACTGTGATGTGTCGGGAGGGGGGATCGGTGCAGTGTTGATGTAGGGAGGTCACCCTATAGCCTTTGAGAGCCGGAAGCTCCTTCCGCACAAGAGGTTGTATTCTATATACGACAAGGAGATGCTGGCCATCATGCATGCATTGGCTAAGTACCAGCAGTATCTGGTGGGTAACAGGTTCAGGGTGAGGACTGATCACAGCAACTTCAAGTTTTTTTTGGAGCAGAACCAGCTACAGGAGAGGCAGCAGAAGTGGATCAGCAAGATCCAAGCATATGACTTTGACATTGAGTATGTCAAGGGTAAGAACAACGTGGTAGCAGATGCCCTTTCACGTAGACCAGCCACGTTGTCTCTTATGAGCTTGGATACAGACTGGAGGGCTCAACTCTTAGTAGAGTACTCCAAGGATAGGTTTGCATGTGAGATTCTGGATGGGCAGGTAGCAGATGACAGGTACAGAGTGGTCGATGAGATCATCTATTACAGGGACTGGATCTTCTTGGCTGAGGGGTCTCAGCTCAAGAAGAAGATACTCCAGGCATCACATGGTTCACCATTGGCAGGATATCAGGGGTTTACCAAAACCTACAGGGCCATTAGGGAGAGGTTCTCATGGAAGGGCCTCAAGGAGGACGTACTCCAACACATCTGGGAGTGCGATGTTTGTTAGAGGAACAAAGGAGAGATGAGCCATCCCACGGGATTATTGCAGCCTCTTCCCATTCAGGAGGGGAAATGGGAGAGTATTTCGATGGACTTCATCACAGGGTTGCCCATGGTACAGGGCAAGGATTGCATCTTTGTCGTCGTTGACCGACTGACAAAGTACACACACTTTTTTGCCATATCCGCACACTATACAACAACACAGGTGGCCGAGCTGTTCTTTAGATAGATCTTCAGGCTACATGGTCTTCCTAAGACCATCGTCAGTGATAGGGACAACCGTTTCATGGGCGGGTTTTGGCAAGAGCTTTTTCGGTTGGTGGGGACGGGGTTGACACCGAGTACCAGTTATCACCCACAGACGGATGGGCAGACAGAGATAGTTAACAAGTGGCTAGAGGGCTACTTGCGTAACTATGTCAGTGGGCAGCAGCGAGCATGGTTGAGGTGGCTGCATCTAGGGGAGTACTGCTATAATACTTCACATCACATGTCCATTGGTATGTCACCATTCTATGCTTTATATGGGTATCACCCTTTATCCTTTGCTGACGTGATGTTTGGTGATAGCAAGGCTCCCAGAGCCAAGATATGGATCCAAGAGAGTCAGGATATTCTCCGAGCTCTCAAGGATAACATGGCTACAACACAGAACCATCAGAAGCTGTATGCCGACAGGGGTCAGGTGGAGAGACAATTCGAGGTAGGGGACATGGTCTACCTACGGTTACAGCCATACCGACAATCGTCACTAAAGCAGAAGGGGGCTGAGAAGCTTAAGCCCCGCTTTTATGGGCCGTACAAGGTGATACGCAGGGTTGGACAGGTTGCATATGAGTTGGAGCTGCCCCAAGGCAGCAAGATTCATAACGTTTTCCATGTATCATGCCTGAAAAAGGCATTGGGGCAGTAGGTGACAGTGACAGATGAGCTACCACCTAAGTTGCAGGAAACGCTGGGGGGGGGGCCGTTTCCGGCCGTACCACTACCACCTCGTTTCCCGAAA
>APFE031073672.1:95180-109169 GCA_000404065.3 Pinus taeda | reverse complement strand
AGTTTTGCTGCAGGAATAGATGATTATGCAGATATATCAGCTTTGGAGGAGAGAAGCACCATGAATCCAGTTAGGTGGTGGATTTGTCATGGAGCAAATGGAGTACATTTGCAAAACCTTGCCATTTGTATTCTTTCACAAGTGGCAAGCTCTTCATCAACAGAAAGGAATTGGAGCACTTATGGTTTTATTCATTCTGTAAAACGCAATAGGTTGGGCTCACAAAAAGCAGAGGATCTTGTTTATGTGAACTCCAACCTTCGCCTTGCATCTCGTAGGGGTCTAGAATACAACAGTGGTCCTTCTAAAGAATGGGATGTGGAGGCAGAAAATCCTGATTTGGAGCTCTCTCTTGCTGCCTTGAATATTGAGGACGAGTCTGGAAGTGGAATTGGTGCATCATCTTCTTCAGCACCACCATCCACTGTTGAGCATTGTGCTGCTTCTTATTTTTGATGAGGAATGTTTATGATGAGGATTAGTCTTTTGTCTCTATTAGTTCTTGCAAGGCCTTATACGTCTTTATTGTACTTGCAAACCCTCATACTAATTATAAATAAAGGGTTGGGATTTTGAGATTTTATGCCCTTGGATATATAATAACTTAATGGTTTGCTTTTGGATTTTCCTATATTTTTTAATTTTCATTATGTATCATTTCATTTGACTCATGAGTAATTGATATTAATTTATCTTAATGTTTAAATCATTAATGCTTTATGATTGCACATATATTATAATATTTTAAATTATATAATATATATATATATATATAATATATATATATATATATTATATATATATATATTATATATATATATATATATATTCGCGTTTCCCCGTTTCCTCAAATTTGGGGAGGTCGCGTTTCGTATCACTTCCCGTTTCGGAAACTCGTTTCCGTTTCCCCGTTTCTTGCAACTTAGGCTACCACCCATGGATGACGAGGGGCATTTGGTATTGCAGCCGGATGCTATCACTGATACCAGGGAGAGGCAGCTGCAGAGCAGGATGGTCTGGGAATTCTTGGTGAGGTGGAAGAATTTGCCGGATGAGGATGCCACTTGGGAGAGTGAGAAGATCTTGCAGCATCCATCACTTCAGTTGCTTGAGGACAAGCAACATTTTACCGGGGGAGACTGTAATATTCCTAATTCGCCATGACTAATTGGAATATTCATTTTTGCCCAATTTTTGCCTTCTATAGTTATTTATAAATTAAAAAGTGAGGACGGGGGACATAACTCACTTTAAGAATAAAAAAAGTCACTTCCTAGTAGCACAACGTTGTGACTTAAGGAGGAGCCAAGGGGGCCAAAAGGGGGACGCAGAAATGGGGCCCACGCAGACACATGGAGGGACTGCGCAAAAGGGAAGAACACATGGCAAGAGGGGAATCACGCAGGAGGAGGTGAGCCTAGGGATTGTGAGAGGCAGAGGCTATAAAATAGAGAGGAGCCCCCTCATTTTGGATCATTCAGTTATGTGCATTTTGAGCTAGTCGTTTCGACTTTTGAGCACGCTGGCTGTTTAGCTAGTCTATAGCACTGTTTAGTGCATTGAGTGTCTCCGTTCAGAGATCTCACCCTTAGCCCTGGGGGACTTCGAGTGCCTGCTCCGGCAAGGTATTCCCATCGGTATTTCAGCAGTAGTTTTATCAGCATTTCAGCAGTAGTTTTATCAGCTTTTCAACATCAGTTTCATCAGCGTTTTGCAGGATTGCGCAACACTTGGAGAGGGACGCAGTTCTTTTTGGTTGTAGTGCTGGATTAGGGTTTTGCAGGTGGATTTATGCTGGGTGATTGAGTAGGGGTCCAACTCTTGTCCCATTGGAGGGTTTTTGGCAGGATTGTAGGCAGTGTTTCAGGCAGAGTTTAGAGGGGTTTTTTCAGTGGCAGCATAGGGCATTGATGAACTGCGCAGAACCCCAAGGGGGTGTTTTTCGGGTTTGGCCATTCCAGGAAAGCTTTCTGGGTTTCTTGAGTAGAGCCTGAATCCAGAGTTTCAGCCTTTTCCAAGGTGGGGAGCAGCCCCAAATCATCATTTGTTTCCTAGCAACAGCAACAACATCCACGCAGAGAGGCCATTCTTGTCATTCTGAGAGTATTTCTTCACTTGCCTTGTGCAAGTCGAGGTGCCATTTGTCTGATCACCTCTTGTACTCATTTTATTGCTCAGTATAATAAAATGGCTTAGCATTTTCTTGCTGCATTTCTTGTGTACATGCTTATATTTCCGGTTTACATTATTATATACTGTTCCACTGTTATTTTTCACTTCTGGGTTATTATATCATTTGCACATATTTGGTTGGAGTTTTTGCTGGGGTTTGAGGAATATTTCGGGTTAGGAATATTACACATATGCTGATATATAAATATGAAGATAAATCCGAACTGAAACATTAACAGGGTACCTCTACTTTTAGCGTTTCGCTTTCAATTGATAAAGAAATAAGACAATCATGCACATAATTTAAGACACGAGGATTTTTGGTCAAACACTGGCCCTGGAAAAACCTACAAGGGGTAAACCAGTCTAGAAGAGGATTTTTATTGCTTTTCACAGATAATTTATTACAACATTAAACATGCACATAATTTAAGACACTAGGATTTTTGGTCAAACACTGGCCCTGGAAAAACCTACAAGGGGAAAACCAGTCTAGAAGAGGATTTCTATTGCTTTTCACAGATAATTTATTACAACATTAAATACACATCAAGGGTACTTATCTTTCCCTTGAAATTTTTCCCAGCTCCTAGAAATTTATACTGCTGTCCTTGAAACTCGAGCCACTGTCCAGACCTCTGCAGCTCAAACTGTGTGCCACTGTCCAGAATTTCTCCCTCAAATTTTGTGCCCCAAGAAAGCTTCATAGCCCTCAAATTTCGTGTGCTCTGCCCATAATTTTCTCATCATAATTTGGGCCACTTCCACTGACAGCCCTTTTTCCTCGAAATCTTTGCAGTCTGTCCTGCAAATTCTCCTCAAAATATGTGCAGGAGTCTCCTTGATTTTTGTGCTATGGTAGCCTTGAAATTCCTGCTGCTATGGTAGCCTTGAAATTCCTGCTGCTGATTTCAGAATTTCAAGCTGCTGTTTTCCCAGAAATTTGGGTCTCCACAAATTTCGGGTTCTGGCACCTGCCCAAAATTCTCGCTGCCCCTATATTTTTGGGCCTCCACAAATTTCGCAGTGGTTTCCTAGAAATGCGTGCCAGGTTTCTAGCTTAGAAACTCGGGCTGTGAGAAGACTCTCCGTGCTGTTGTAGATTTCTTTCCTTGGCAAATCACTGTCACAGTCTCAAACTCTCCTCCTTGCTCCTCTTCTCCAACTTGCACATGAAGAATAAGAGCCTCCTCTTGTAGAAGCTATCTCAGCCCCCTCTTATTCACTCCTCTTCATGAACTATACACTTGCAGAATGATGAGCTTCTTTGCCTTTTCTCCCTTTTTAGTCTTCTCTAATGAAGTGAAGCCCTAACCCTATGATCAAGATCTGAGATTAGATCTCAGCCCTCCTTGATCAAGGTGGAGTTCTAATCTCCCATTGACTCCCTTTTCATGTCTCTCCTTTCATTAAGAGCCTCCCTAGTCACTTTAATGTTGTTTTTGTACCTTGTACTTTTTTCCAAGTAAGGTTACCTTATGTTTAACATAAAGTAACTTTAATAATATAAAGTACCAGGTACTTCTTCACATAAAGTCACTTTAAAAACATAAGGTGACTTTAATATAATAAAGTACTTTGTACTTTCGAACCTCATAAAGTGACTTTAAGTCAAATGACTTTAATAACTTGTAAAGTCATTTACTAGAAAGCTGTCTCATGTGTTTTCCTAGGCCAAAGACAAAAAGCACCAAGAAACACTTCCTCTGTACCCTTTTTGTGAACACCCAGCAACATTAGCGACAACTGGTTGAGCTAATCCCTTGGGCTTGCTCAACTCTATCTACATCTAAGTTGATTATTTCAAGATAACCATATTTAGAGAAGCAAAATGCTATCAAATTTAGAATTTTTATTTTCCAATGCTCTTTCACTACATTCACTATAAGTCTGAGAAACCTGTAAAGCCCAAAACAATAGGGAGAAGACAAAGACATACTGTGTATTCTTATTGGTGGTAGTGGCACAATGAATTTTTTAAGTAGGTAAAATAACTGAAGGGGAAGGGTTTAGGGAACATGTCTATAAAATTCAAAGCGTGAAAATGCCCACAAACTTTTAGTAATCCATGCAACACTTTATATTTGGAGAATTTCATACAAATGAATTTGGGAATGTTGTTTTCAGTGTTCAATTCATTAAATATCTTAAGGATATGCACCATTTGTATTTTCATCTAATGAAATGTTTCAGAAGCAAACAGTGATGGCCATTTTCAGAATTTACAGAGATCAAAGTGTGTTTCAGTAAAGAATTGCTGACAAAATGGCTTCCAAAGAAGCACAACAGTTAGAACAGCGGCTGGAGGCCCAGCTCCTTCAACTCCGGTCTGAGACTGAATTGTTTCAGAGACTTATGTACAAGAATAAGAACCAACACCGCCGCTGCCTTTACTATCAAGCTCTGTCTAAGGTATCAATGGCTTCATAATCATCTATTTTTTCAAATGTTACATATCAGGTCAATACTATTTTATAGTTGTCAAAAACGTCAAGAAACCCATTGTTGCTATTGTCAGTAATATTTGACTTTGCTAGGCAGATATTAGGCATATATTTCAAAGTTTTAGATGACAGTTCCACTAGTGGGTATGCTATGTTCATTCAGTGACGTTATGGCAATGTCTCATCTGTGTACTTCAATCTAGTATGAACTTTAACATGACAAGCTTTAGGAACCCTTTTCTCTTACATGAAAGTCAAGTTTCATTAGGATTATTTATGTTTTGGATCTCTGTTTGTTTGGTGCAGGTGAGGAGAGATTTGAGGCTCTTTGAAACTGCAGACCTAAAAAATATACTGAATAAGTGTTTTCAAATTATTGGAATAAATAATCCCGCTCAAACAGTCAATCCTCTGGGAAGGTAAACATTTTCTTCTGCTGTTTCCATAATGCATGTATGCTATAGCATTGATGTTCATCTTGTTGTAATTAGTTCGGTCCTTGGGAAATCTTCCTTTCACTTAGTGTCGTGTATACAGATACCAGATATCAGTGCCTCAGTTGCATGGGACTTAGGTTGCCAATCCTATATATATATATATAGGATTGGGCCTAATGGTTAAGAACATGTGTTTTCTTGTAAGAGGAAATGCAGAGGGGAGTATAGTATGTACACCTCAATAGACTTTAGCAATAAAATCACTGTGCAGAGGCGGGTTTCTTGTCACACAAATAAAGGAGTCTCATACACCAATTTGGTATCTGGCTTGACCATGACCTTAAAATATTATATATACATCGTTTCTTTTTAAATTTTTTATTTTAATTTTAAAACCAAAACTGGAGAAAATTATATGATAAAGGCTGTAGCAGAGCTAAAGAGCAAGAGTACATGATATTGCTGGCCTGGGTTTCCAAACAAAATAGCCAGTTCATATATGCAAAAAAAACCAGAGTTGTACAAATGTCCACAATTAAAGCATTTAAAAGTTTCTTACAGGTATTCAACCTTAGAAAAACACCTAGGATTTTAATTGATTTACTAAACATAAAAGTTACTGAAAAACATGCTAACTATTGGTTTCTTCTTGCCCAATTTGGAAGGATGGGAGTCTTGGTTTCCCAGATTCATGCCCTCCATCTTTTGATGGACTGTATCTTCCTCCTTAGAATCTGCTTGGACTGAATTTTATTGACAATCTGTGGTTGGAAGCAGCTGAATAAGATTTTTTTTCTAGGATTGTGGACCATAATTTGCAACATAGATCATTTTGTCTCCAAGTCATCGATTTGTTGCTTCTATTGGACCAGAGATGATCTGGACTTATGCAGGATCACAACAGAATACAAACATAAACATAAACACAGAGATGTAGCAAAAATAAATCTTCATTTCATTAATATCAAAGAACTGAAAGATGCTTACATATAGAATGGAAATAAACTAGCTGAGGCGATGGTAGTTTATCTCTGAGAAGAGGTGTGGCGGCTACATGCCTCTGAACTGTGTTGAGGCTCAAGGGATTTTTTATTATTGAACAACAAAGGGAAACCCTAAACAATCAAAACCCAAACCCTAGGAGATGGAACACCAAGAGTTTGTTGGCCCCGTTGGGGTTAGTTGGGCAGCCAACTTCCCGGGGTTGTAACTTGGCCATATGATCTCCGTTTGGCGCGTATGATACGTTGTTGGAAAGATCTCTTCGAGTACTTCAGGATTTGCGGCAGGCCCTTGCTTACGGCTACAAGCTTTCTTTGGACCTCAAAATAATGCCATTTAGGGGTCAAAACAACTCTGGAATTTCAGGACCCGAAAAACTGTTAAAAATAGTAAATGCTGCTATAAACAAGGAAACTGATGAAACCAACTGGAGGTCTAGGAGGAATAGGCCGGTGGCCAGCAATATCCACTTGGATTAAGAGTATTCATAATTATTGCATTTTGAGAGGTGCAATGATGTTTGTTTTCATGGACTTTGTTAGTCACAAAGAAGAGTGAGCTTCTGTTATGTTGAATGGACTCTTCGTGTCTTTTGAGGATCTTGCAAAAATCCCGGGCTTCTCAATAGTCCATGGATAAGTCACTACAGGACAACATTGCCAGCCCTCGACATTTCTCTTAAGAGGGCCAGGTTGCCACTTGGATGAATTTGTCCCAAGGGGATCTTGATTCCGGATTTTGGAAAGGCTTCGTACACCATAGACCATACAACAAAATGACCAGGGAACGAAAATTCCACAGCTTGCTTATACCAAAGTCAAGAGAATTAGAATGACAAGTGCCCAACAAAGGCCATGGTTGCAAGAAAATCGAAGTACCATACACCTGAAAAAAGTTACGAAAGCACCAAGAGACCACAACTTACTGAAACCAAAGCTGAAAGAACTAAAAGGATAGGTGCCAAACAAATACCCAGGATGCAAGAACACTGAAATACTGTACATACAGAAAAAATCGAAGAACCAGAACAAAGAAATGATCATGCACTTATTGTTAATTTCTTGAACCTAACACTTGATACCTTATTAACCTAGCAAATTACAAATCTATTGGATAAATGCACAACTCATTTCTTAACACAATTATTTGACAGAAGCAATATTACAACACCAATCTCAATCACATGTGACACTTACAAATTATGCCCAATGAAAACCAGTTCTTCATTAATACCTCAGTTAAAGCTTACTTGGGCTCACATATTGGGATAATGGCCCAACTGAAGACAACTACAATTACTACATACCCTCGATCTGATCCAGTTAATCAAACCTTAGATCTATCCTTGATCTCCTTGTTTGATCATGGATCTCTTATGTTGCATTTCTGCACCTTCTTTGAACCAAATATAGTAGAATGAAAATCCTTCACTCATCACCGAGACGCCTTTCTCAATGTCTTGTGCTATTATATGGTGTCTTTCTCCTCTCCTTAGCCTTGCTTTTATAACTTTACATTGAGCTAAATACATAGTCCTAATCTCCAAAGTGATTGGCTGTTGACATTAGATCTCGCCTCACTTGAAATGAATGATTGAGATCAAACAGTAATCACTAAAGTATATACCTTACTTTTCCTAAGTTTTTCTAGCTCAATAGCCAACATAATTAATTATGTGTTTTTTCTAAGTTAGACTTAGGCTAAATTACAATAGCAATCTATTCAATACTTGAGCAAGTGTCCTAAGGAGACTTTGGGTGACTTATGCACACCTAGAAACTTAGGTGTATGGAGAAGTACATGCCCGAGCTACAAACATCAACACTTATCATGTCTTGAAATTTTATTTTTCAAACAAAAATTCCAAAGCATTGTTGATTTTGGGTAGCATCAGATGTGCTCTAGCTCCAAAATTTTGTGGAGGGGTTAGAACACATGAGATCTCCAGAACGTAGAAATCGTTTGGAGAAATTCCACCCGAATGAGGAGTTACTAAAATAATAAATATTTTTAATGGGTTCATAAGTCTAAACTTAGGAAAAAAAAAATATTACTGTGTATTAATCAATGTGGAAAAAGTCGAAGTCGGGATTAGATCGGCATGGGTCCAAAAATTGAAAAAGTCGTTAAATTCGGGAGTTTTTTGAAAAAGTCGGCAAAATTAAAAAAATACAAACATATTCATTTTTTAAAAAATCCTGACTTTTTCAACTGGGAAAAAATTGACCGATTTAATCAGCCAGCGAAAAAAATCGCGTTTTGGGGATTTAATCCCGATTTTTTCTCGACTTTTTCCACTACTAATAAGAATATGTGTGAGAAGGTTCTAAGTGACGAGGATCAAACCTGTTTTAATCTTAGCCGTTGATTAGAGATTAGATCACGACTGTTGATTCATCAACAGGAAAAGTATAAGAAGAGGCTTGAGGGTTAGTTGGAGACACATTAAGAGATCAAAGAGTTCGATTTTTCTGGGGCGTGGTTTGCTGAGAAAGTCGAGCTAAGTGATTTGAGTTGCAGTGAGGGGTAGTTCGACAGAGGGACTTCAGTCCAAGGCTGAGGATACATAGCAGAGAGGCAGAGCAGCAACAGGAGAGACATCGCCGCTCTAGAGAGGGTGATGCAGAAGCTAGAGGGGCTGACGCAGTTCCTTAGAGGCAGTGTTGGGGTTTTCTGCGGGGCAGAGAGAGCAACAATTCAACATATCGACTTCTGAGCAAGAGAGGCTCACTGGGAGGGTGACATAGCTCCTAGAGGAGGTGACGCAATTCCAACGCAGAGATTGGTGCAGCCATCGCTGCCCAACACTGGGAACAACAATTGTCATCTGTGGGGTTTCATCATCCAGTTGCTGGAATTGTCAAAATATCTGTCTCCGGATAGAAGTACTTCTGCCAGGTTTATTCTTTGTTGGGTGAGCCGGATTTGGCACCCTAGTTGTATTCAAAAATCTACTTAATAATATAAACCCTCTATATGCTGCACCAGTTTTGCCGAATTGGGTTTTTCCGGGCACGATTGTCCAAAAATAACGGTGCCCTTATGTGATTGTCTCAGTTTATTTCACGTGATCTGTATGTATGTGTAGGCTGCAATAGTGTTTTCATCGCTGTTCAAGTAATTAAGTAACTTGTTAAATGTAAAGAACAAGTAGGAGATGATAAACCAGTGATTGCAGTATGATTTGTGATGTGTAGATTCATAAATTCTCACATGGTATTAGAGGATTGCAAATCATAGGAGACTAAAGACACCAGCCGAGAAATCCAGAAGAATTTGTTGCAGAGAGCAACCGTTCCGAGAGACAGCGCTGTTCCAGAGCCTGAGACACAGAAGGAGTGACACAGTGCAGAGGAGGTGATGCAGAGGCTCACACAGAGCCTGCGTCAGCATTATGAGTCAGGTGAGGGTTACGTAGTAGCTGGGAGGAGCCCACGTAGTAACTGCGTCAGCTATGTAGGCTAGCGCAAAAGCAGAGAGGGGCAGATCAAGCTCACGCAGAGCCACGTCATCTTTCCGGACCAGGAAGGAGTGACGTAGTGGCCAGGAGGCGCTGATCTAGCTCACGCAGAGCTAGAGGTGCTCAAATACATCAGTTGCTGGGGCTAGGGGAGCAAAGCAATTTCGCTTTGAGGAGCTGGTGGGATGCTATTGCTGTTGGCGCAGAATAGTGTCTGTGGAGACAGAGACAAGGTAGAAGGAGTCACTGCCTTAACAAATTTCTTGCCAAAGAAATCTAGATTCGGGTTACAACAACAAAGGAGGATTGGAGAGGAGTGATTCGAGATTTGGCCAGTGGATTTTCGAGAAGGAAATTGAGACTCAAAGGGAGTATGGAGGAGCTTGTTCCTTAGAAGATTTCTTGCGCCAAAGAAATCCAAATCCAAGTTTTGCAGGATTAGTAGCAGGAAAGGGAGAAGAGAACCAATCCTACATTTTTGAGCAGAGATGGCAGTGAATGGGTTGAGGGATCAGGACAGATTGGATGGAGCATCCAATTTTGTCATCTGGAAGGCTAGGATCCTGGCAATCCTAGACAAACATCGCATCAAGGACTATGCCTTGAAGGTAGTTGTTGTGCCAGTCGATGCTGATCCGATAAAGAAGTACAAGGAGGCCCAGGCTAAGGCCAAGTGCATGATCGTAGACAGAATCAAAGATCATGTAGTACCACATATTGCTGAGAAGGAAACAACAAAGGAGATGTGGGAGGTGTTGACCCTGCTGCTTACACCTATCTACAAGTCAGTGAGAAAAGCCTTCAACCCCACAAGGTGTGGTTTGTGGCAGGGAACTCATAGAAGGGTCTGTCACACTAAATCCCGACTCTCTCCGTTTAAGCTATCTCCTAGGTTAGCTAAGGGGGGTGGTCCTTAATGAAAAGTTAAGTTAAAAAGAGATGTGAGTTTCTAGGAGAATTGTTAGAGTTAAATAGATTATTTCTTTAAGATTTATAAGCAAAAACTGATATGAGCAATAACCATCATAAGATAAGCAAGAAATACATAAACAACCAGTGCCTTGCAAGTATTTGCTCTTTAAGAAATGAAATTGTATTTTGCTTAAAACAAAAGTAGAATGCTTAAAAAATTGAAAGCAAAGCAATCCTGAAATGGAGACAAAGATGACATGAGATAGTCAAAATGATAATCTATAGATAGTGTACAAGAAATAGATCAAGACATGCAAGTAGAACTACATACTTGTCTAGGTAAAACAATGTTCTAGGTAGCAAATAAAATCCTTGAAAGCACAAGATATTGATCAAGAAAAATATTTAATTTAAATTTATGTGATCCTAGTAGGCTAGAGGAAAGGAAACTCCCTCTTTCAAAATTGTTTGATGAGATCCTTGAGGCAAACCGATTGGGTCCTTCTATTCTTGATCTTGGGAGTTAGTACGTCTATTGGAGAGCTACCCCACGCCCAAAGAAATCCTTCAACCAAATCTAAAGATCTCTACACACTTGGAAAAAGATGTCAGCACTCATAAGAGATTATATTATACAATGGAAGAGAAGGTTAGAGATTTCACCAAAAATCTTCTAGTGCTCCTCTTTATTCCTCTAACCCAAAAACCATACAAGATAGCTTGCATATGTTAATCCAAACAAGTGGTAAAATGATAACTAGCATAATCCAACATACATGTAGAATGTAAAGCACAACAATTGAAATAACATCACCTCAAGAAATGGAAGGAGAACACCAACAATAGTACCCCAAAGTCTCTTTTATTATATGGAAGATGAATACAAAATCTAGCAGAGTCTCCGTAAACCCAATAACTCATTTTATGATACAAAATGAGAGCCCATGGCTCTATTATATAGAGGGTTGGGAGCAAATCCCAATGAAGAATGACAATGACAAATGGCATTGGAGCCAATCCTAATGTAGAAGTGATTAAACAAGTGGCATGAGGTGACAATCCCAAAGAGAAATTCAAATTTGTTGAATGAAGCTCCAATGCCAAGTGTAAAAATCAAATTTTGGCAAGTGGACATCATTTTCTTCTTCCCTTATGTGCCAAATTCGAATTTTATGATAGAATGACAAGTGTATATGGGTGGTAACCCATGTGGGGACAATTTTCCACAAAAATATCCACCAAATATTCTCCCAAATCCCCTCCCAAATGTGCATTAACTTCACAAATTCGAATTTTCAAGTAAGCAACTTTCTCCTTTAATGCCAGAAATTCGATTTCATTTGAGCACGTCTTTTCCTTGATTTTAGGTGTCCACATCACCTTGAGACTTCACTTTAACTCCCCCATAATTTTCCACCTCATTTCCACAACATTTAGCATGTGTGGATATTTGTTTTTCTTCATTTATTTAATTTCTGGCTTAATTAATTGCCAAATTTCCCGCTAAATTTAAGAAAAGTGGGTTTAAGGGTTCAAAACACATTTTTAACCCGTCAAAGTGTTTCATAGTAGAAAGTTGAGGGTGATAGGTGCAAATTTCATTACTCATACCGCATACAACTTCTTTAGACATCACTTATTACATTACAAGTATAATTTTATTTGCAATTTTTGACCTGCGAGAAATCTAAAAAATTAAAAAATGACTACCTAGACCTAACCAAATTCCACGAACTTTTTTGTATGATCTAGTATGGTAATATATATCGACTCTAGACACTAAGATGTGTTAGGGGTTCAACCTTCAAACCGTCACCCCAGCTTTGGGGTAAAAAGTGAGTGAAAAAACCCAGAAAATTATCTGCCTCTGAAAAAGAAGGGATAATTAATCAGATAAAAAAAACACTCCAAGGTGTACTCGTTTGCTGATCGAGTCCCAACATCCTAGGCCTATTACAGACTCAAAAACTCATCATTACTAGTATCACTTATTACAATTCCCCGTAGGGTGTGGAATCTGGGTACAAGAAAGATGATGAGAAGATAGAAGTAGAGTTAAAAACTCTGTTGACTGATGATATACGATGGTACAACTGTCCTCTGGATCATCCTTGGGCGTGGGGTCTTCATATAATCATTTGGTGCCACTCCGGTGGTCAACATTTGGCTTCGTATGGGGATGCATGCTAGATATGAAGTGATAGTGTGTAAGAACCTAGAATCTACATCCACCGACAAAATACATATATCAACAGTATCCATTCAAAATATTATCAAATGAAATCAATTACAGAAATGAATAAATGGAAATTTATTCTAAGAGCATAAATGATAATTTATTCATGAAATAAAACTAATTAAACAAAAATGACATGGGATAAGTTTAGAAATATGATACAAAAAGATTCCCCGTGGCATCAGATGTCTTTTGTGAAATCCATCTTGAGAACCTGCCTACTCACAAGCAACTCCATAGGTTCTTTCTTTGATGTGCCTTACCCAATTCTGACTATCTTGGGACTATGACTTGTCCCAATATTAACATGTTATGTAAAAATTAGTTAATTTTAGGTTATTGTTTAATTTTAGGTTTAGTTAGCTGAAAGGGCACGATCATAAGATCATGCCCTTTCCCAAAGGGTGCCGTGGCGGTATATAAGCCAGGCAACCCAGTGTAAATCAACATCATCTATCTGTATTCATTTATTAATAAAATATTTATATATATATTTCTGTATCCAGAAGTTTTTACGCTTCATTGGTATCAGAGCATACGACCCTCGACCTGCAACCATTGCTGTTCTGTTGCCTTCCACTTGCGATCTGTCATATTGCCACCACCTCCGTCAGCTATACACCTTCCATCCGCTGCCGTGCTCACACCGTGGTCTCTGCTCCATCGAGATAGGCTTGCGGTGATATCTGGAACCATTGCACTGCTCCGCTGATCGTACACTACATCTGTCCACACTTCCGTGCATTCCACCTTCTATCAACTGTCCCATTTGCGTGCCTTCACCCTTCCCTGTCTTGCTCTCGTCACCGTGTTCCACTGTTGCAGTTGGCCCTCACCTGCATTTATTCTTCTGACTCCCGTTGTGCCTTCCGCTCCGCGCTGTTGTCAAGCTGACACTCGTAACTATCCGTCCACATCATCACGTCCTTGTTATCAATTCCACAGTTCTCTGCCCGCTCTTGCTGTATCATCTGCTCAACATTCCATTGCCACCCACAGTGTCACCCGCCACCGCCATACAAATTCCTGTCCGCAGTCTTCAGCACACCGTCCCCATCTGTCCGCTGTCCAGACTTATCCCTTCTCCCTGTCATCCGTTCCCTTCTCCGCGTCACTGTCAACCTGCTGCTGTCACTGTTCCCATCCGTTTGCTACGCGCTCATTGTTCCACCGCCGTGCCAACACCGCTGCCAGTCTCACTCTTCACCATTTGTGCTGACAACCCACTGCCATCCTCCGTCCTGCTTCCGCTACCCACTGCCCGTCCGCGATCCGACTGAACGGTGAAACAAAACGGGTTAATACGTGGTGACGGTTCTTCACTGG